>ML333923.1:0-46025 GCA_005239505.1 Nicotiana paniculata
TATATCGAAGGATGAGATTTATTTAAATTTGAGATGAGAAAGTGTCTTTCCAATTATAATGAGATGTCATATAATAGATACTACCACATAACTGAAATCTTAATAAAATCAAAACCGAAGTTTTTGAACAATGAAAACATTTCAAGAAACGAGTAAATAAAAAAATGAAAAAAAATTATTATAAAAATAGAGAGATAAGAGATGAGAAAGTATTTTTTGAATATGATGAGAAAATTCATACAATGGATTATATAAAATAACTAAAACCATAATAGATAAAGTCAAAAAAAAAATATAGAACAATGAAAGCCACTGGAGATGTTAGTAAAGCTAACATAGTTGGCTGATTTTTCGGTTGGATGAACAAATTTAACTTTTCGAGGTTAATTTTTCTTCTCTAGCAATAATTTTATAGAGACGACTCGATAAAATTCATTTATTTATATTTTAATTTAATTCTTTTAAATACGGTCGCTAAATTAATATGCAATATAAATCAATTTTTTTTAATTCTCTCAGCTCTTTTTTATATTGAACGATCTGTTTACTAGCATATACTAAATCTAAAGGACATTGATGCGTGCTCAGTATACCGAGTTTTTTTTTCTTTTCCATTTTTGGTTTATGATGGGTTTATAGTATCTTAGCTTTATGTTTTGATGATCTAACAAATTTACTGTCAAAGAACCAGAAAAAGAACCTGACGCGCACTTGGTACACAACTCAAGCAACAGACTCAAGCTAATGTGAGCTTTATGACTTCAGAAGATCAAGAATCAACTCAGAGACCTGATCCCTTTGGATTTTCCTGATAACAATACGAAGTCAACTCTCTATAGCTGGAAAGTGACTGCCTGAACTATACAGGCAAACAGTGCAGCACAGTGCAGCAGTCACTTCCCTTTGGGAAGGAACTTGTACCAACCAAATGATTACATCATTCAAAGTGATGTCATCCAAGTTGTATTAACAATTGGGATTACAACAAAATATCACTTGAACATTTTGGACATTGAGAATTCAAGCAAGACAACGATCTCATTATCAAGCATCCAATTCTCAAGTGCAAATCAAGAACAAAGTACAACACTACCATGGACCAGTTCCTTTAACAAGTCTCTTGTATGTCCTTAATTGAGTTGTAACTTTGTAATTGTTCTTCATTGTAAATCCTACTTTGCTTATCTAGAAGCAGTAATTAGGAACCCTTTGTAAAATCATAAACTGCTAGTGTTTGTGTCGTGACTAGAGTTAGTCATGAGTTGAAGTCTTTGTAATAGGTGTATTGCAAAGTGGCTTGTAATATGTGTATTACAATTTAGTGAGGGATTAAGAGTTTAATTCCTAGATTGCATAGGTTGTAATCTAAAGATTCTCATAGTGAAGTTGAAATCCTACTAGTGTAGGTCGTGGGTTTTGATCCCCTTGAGCAGGGATTATTCCATGTAAAATCCCTTGTGTCATTTACTTACTGTTGTATTAGCTTATTCTGTGGAAACTGTTATAGGACCTGGACTCTATACAGTTTGGTGGAATCATATATTCTATCAATTGGTATCAGAGCGGGTTCTTTCTATCAGGTTAACACCTAGAAAGGATTCCCATGGCTGCTCCACCAAATTTCAAAGAAGGTCAGTCCACCTACAGGCCACCTAGGTTCAATGGTCAATACTATGGGTGGTGGAAGACAAGGGTGCATGACTTTATCACGACAGAAGATTCTGAGTTGTGGGATGTCATTTGTGATGACCCTTATGTCCCTACAAAAAAGGTCGGAGACCCTGCTGTGACGGTGCCAAAGACAAGGAAAGAATACAACTATGCTGACAGGATAGTTGTGGAGAAAAATTTTCGTGCCAAGAAATTTTGGTGTGTGGTATAGGACCTGATGAATATAACAGGATCTCAGCTTGTCAATCCGCCAAGGAGATATGGGAAGCTTTACAAACAGCACACGAAGGAACCACTCAAGTAAAGCAGTCTAAGATTGACATGCTTACCACTCAGTATGAGCTTTTTAGAATGAAGGATGATGAATCCATTCAAGATATGCACACTCGATTAACTTACATCATAAATTAGCTACACTCTCTTGGTGAAATAATTCCAAGTAATAAGCTCGTGAGGAAGATTCTTAGTGTTCTGCCCAGCTCTTGGGAGAGTAAAGTAAACGTCATTACAGAAGCAAAGGATTTGCAGGCGCTGACTATAGATGAGCTGGTTGGGAATCTGAAAATCTATGAAATGAAGAAGAAGAAGGACAGTGAAAGAAGAGAACCAAGGAAGGAAAAGAACCTGGTACTCAAAGCAGAGAGCAATGACTCGAGTGAGGAAGACAATGAGATGGCTTACTTAACCAGAAGGTTTCATAAAATGGTTCGAAGGAATGGAGGCATACCAAAGAGAGGTAGTTCCAGCAAACCAAAGAAGTACGACCTATTTCATAAGTGTGGAAAGTCAGGGCATTTCATCAAGGATTTCCTTATCCTGAAGCAAGAACATTTCAAACACAACTCTGATAAAGAAGCCAAGAGGAACCCGGTTCCTGATAAACGCTTCAAATGAAATAATGTCACTGACAATGTTGTGAAGCAAGCTCTTGCAGCATGGGGAGATTCCTCCAGTGATTCTGAAGAAGAAAATGATGCAGGTGATAGTTCTATGATGGCATTTTCAAGTGAAGCCAATGAATATGATTCAATATTTGCCTTGATGGCTCAATCAGATGATGACAATGATGAGGTAAAATTTCGGGATGTTCAGAGAAATCTGAAATCCTACTCTCCAAAAAAACTCATGTCATTAGCTAATGTGTTAATTGATGCTTACCATAGCCTTGTAAACGATAAGTATTCCTTAACTATGGAATTAGGATATGCTAAGCAAACTAGAGATGACCTGGTAGTTTGTGTTTTTGATTTGAGAAAACTATAGATAATCTAAAAAATGAAAAGGAGGTTCTAACTGAGAAAACTACTAGTGTAGAACACGAAAGAGATGATTTGATGGTGGTAGTGGTTGACTTAAAAGAAACCATTGAGAATTTCAGTAAATAGAAAGATGCATTAGTGGAGAAAGTTGCTTCTATTGAGCAAGAAAGAGATGACCTCTTTATTGTAATCGTGGATTAAAGGAATCAATAGAAGAACTTAAGGTTGAATGTAGGCCTGGAAATCCTGAAAAAGGGAATGAAGTTGCAAGTGAGGCACACATTAATCTTGTAAATGAGTTGAACATGGTGAAAACTAGCTTGTGTATTGTACTTGAGAAAAATAGAAAGCTTCAGACATACTTAGAAAGAGTGAAGAGAGATTTAGAAAAGTCTCTTAAGTGGACCTGGTCCTCTAACGATGTTACTGCCGTGTATGTTAACAATAGTGGAAACAGGCAGGGAATAGATTTTCAAAAGGAGAGAACTCCTTATAGTCCTCACAGCAAGTATGTCATTGTACCCGATAATTGGTTGTGTACCCACTATGGGAACAATGGGCATTTTAAAGAAAATTGCAAAGCCAAGGTTCAGTATCTTCAGAAAAATAAAGCTTTTGCTGAAAGGGGACCAGGTGCCACCTATAAAAAATGCATGTTACCTGCATGGACTAGAAGAGCACCCATTCACCTCTTTCCTCATTACAAGGGACCCAAACTTGTTTGGGTTCCTAAATCTAACCCTTGAATTCCTTGTGCAGGGAACAGTGAAAGGAAGCAGTCAACAATGGTTCATGGACAGTGGATGTTCAAAGCACATGACTGGGAATACCATGGACTTCATTTCACTAAAAGCCCTGCAATGAGGGAGTGTATCCTTTGGGAATGGGAAAAAGTGGTACATTCTTGGTGTTGGAAAAATTGGAAAGTCTCTCACTCACTCAATTGAGAACATGTACTATGTCAATGGTCTCAAGTACAGTCTCTTGAGTCTTTCTCAAATATGTGATAAAGGAAACAAGGTGGATTTCTAGTCAAAGATATGTACAGTTTCAAATCTCGTAACTGGTGAAGTGGTACTTGTGGCCAAAAGATACAAGAACATCCATGTTGCTGATGTCGAGTCCCTAAAAAGTGGTGATTTGAGTTGCTTGAAAACAGTTGATGATGATGCTGGACGGTGGCATAAAAGACTGGGGCATGCAAGCTTTTCTCTAGTAAATAAACTGGTTCAGAAGGATCTGGTTCGTGGTCTGCCCAAGTCAAAGTTCAAATAACACAAGGTTTGTGATGTCTGCGCTAGAGGAAAGCATGTGAAATCATCATTCAAGCCAAATAAGGATGTCAGCACCTCAAAACCACTTGATCTCCTTCATATGGATCTATGTGGCCCTATGACAGTGCCAAGCAGGGGAGGAAAAAGATACATTTTTGTGGATGACTACTCCAGATTCACATGGACTCTGTTTCTCAGAACAATGGATGAGAGCTTTGAAGTTTTTGTAGCATTTGTGAAGAAAATTCAAGTGAAGATAGAATCAAAAGTAGCATGCATCAGATCATATCATGGAACAGAATTTGACGATGCCAAGTTTGAGGAATTCTGCAACGAGAGTGGCATCACCCACAAATTCTCAGCTCCAAGAACTCCACAACAAAATGTAGTCGTAGAAAGGAAGAACAGAACTCTTGAAGACATGGCAGGAACTATGCTGATCGATAGTGGGATTGCTAAGAACTTCTAGGCAGAAGCCATCAACACTGCCTGCTACGTGGTGAACAGGTGCATGATTAGGTCTCTCTTGAACAAAACTCCCTATGAATTGCTGAATGGAAGGAAGACCAAGTTGGCTCACCTAAGAACATTTGGATGCAAATGTTATTTTCTCAATAATGGAAAGGATCGGCTTGGAAAATTTGATGTCAAGAGTGATGAAGGAATTTTTCTGGGGTACTCTTCTCAAAGTAAATCCTACAACGTATACAACAAGCGAACTCAGTGTGTTGAGGAAAGTGTTCATGTAATCTTTGACGAATCCTTTCCTCTTGTGAGAAGAGCAAGAAGGATGATCAAGATGGAGAGCCTCTGCTGGTTCTAGGAGAGGTCATTGATATGGCAAATGGAAAAGCAGATATGATGAGTCAAATGAAGGAGACAGGTGAATACAATGCAATCTCTTCCTCATCAGCTGGAAAGGAACCATATACTACAATCACAACCACTGAAGCTGAAGAAAGAGTGGTTGATGCAGTTCAAAGTACTCCACTGGTAGTAGAAAGAAGGATACAAGGGAACCAGTAAGGTTTACCTAGCTCTTCTGCAAATGAAATTCAAGTTCCAAATTGAAAACACAAGAGCTCCCATCCTCTCGACAATATAATCACTCCCCTAGACTCAGGTATCCAAACCAAATCAAAAGATAGAAATTCACTCGCCTTCTCAGAATTTTTCTCCCAAATAGAGCCCAAAAACATTAAGGAATCCTTAACGGATGCAGATTGGATCACAGCCATGCAAGATGAGCTGCATTAATTTGAAAGGAAAAAATTTTGGCACCTGGTACCTTGACCCTCAGATCGAACCATCATAGGAACCAAGTGGGTATTCAGAAACAAACTTGATGAACATGGAAACACTACCAGAAACAAGGCAAGGCTAGTGGTCCAAGGCTACAATCAGGAGGAAGGAATTGATTTTGATGAGACCTTTGCTCCTGTTGCTCGTATGGAAGCTATCATAGTCCTAATTGCCTTTGCACCTCATATGGAATTCACTCTTTTTAAAATGGATGTCGAAAGTGCATTTCTAAATGGTTTCCTCAAGGAAGAAGTCTATGTAAAGCAACCTCCAGGCTTTGAATGTCATGAACATCCTGAATATATGTTCAAATTGAACAAGGCACTGTATGGATTGAAGAATTCTCCTCGATATTGGTATGAAATATTGTCAAAATTTCTCTTAGAAAATGGCTTTACAAGAGGAAAAATTGACAACACATTGTTCCTGAAGAAACGAGGGAGTAACCTGCTCATTGTTCAGGTATATGTTGATGATATCATTTTTGGGGCAACTACTGATTCACTATGTGAGGAACTTGCAAAACTCATGGGAAGTGAGTTTGAGATGAGCATGATGGGGGAGTTGAACTTCTTCTTGGGTCTTCAAGTGAAGCAGTCCACAAAGGGAACATTCATCAGTCAGCAAAAATATATCAAGGAGCTTCTGAAGAAGTTTGACATGGAAGCATCAAAAGTGATTGACACTCCCATTGTCACTGCTACTCGGATGAATCTGTCTCTCCTGTGAATCAAACAATGTATAAAGGCATCATTAGATATCTATCTTACTACTAGCAGGCCAGATATTGTATTCAGAGTGGGACTATATGCAAGGTTTCAGTCAAACCCCAAGGAATCTCATCTGAAGGCTGCCAAAATAATTCTGAAATATCTTAAGGGAACACAGGACCTGGTTCTGTACTACCCTTCAGGTGACAATTTTAATATTATTGGGTATGTTGATTCTAATTATGCAGGTTATCTTGTGGATAGGATAACTCACTTCCACCGTTGCATGTAGTCTTGTGCTTTACTCATACATATCTCAAAAGAAACAAAAAATAAGTGCCATGTCATCAACCTTTTCAGACCCTGTATGTCACGTCTTTTCGTTCAAATCCTTTCACTTCCCTCTGAAACGTTGCATCTTCCCACACATCTGTCGCTGTTTCAGAATCCGTTTCTCTTTCCCTCAAAATTGTCTTTCCCTTCATTAAAACCATCTCACTTCCAAAACTTGAGCGATCATCTCTATCTTCCTCATCCTCTCCAGAACCTTCAAACAAATCATCCACCATGGCAGAAGATCAAACAACCCTTCCTACCATTAAAGAAAAAAAACCCGAGTCTTCTGTCCCTGTAGAAACACCTCCAGTCATCCCATCTTCCTCCACTGTTCAAACTGAAAAACCTAAACTTGTTTCTCCTTCACCCTTTATCCCTCTCACTACTCTCTCTGACTCTACACCTCCTCTAAGTGTTGAGCACTCAGAAATCCCTGAGAATGATAGCATCTTTCCCTTGTCGCCTGAGATTCTCAAAGAGAAGGATAAGGATGATACTCCAGTTCCAGAAGAAAAGAGTGAGACTCCTTCGGCAAAAAAGGTTTCATCGATCAGTCCTGAAGGTGCAAAGGTTTCTGAGGAAGGTGTTGGTCAATCTACAGGTACTCCTGTTCCTTTTTTTGTTGCACCTATGGAATCTCAATAGAGAGAGGCCATAGAAAATATGTTGGACATTGCTGCTGAAGAATAGTGAGTCAAGAACACTCAGCCACTAGTAGAAGAAAGCACTATGGTACTCTTTGAACCATCTGCACCGGAAGAGGCTACTGGGACCCCTCTTAATGAACCTAACACCTCTCCTGAGGAAACAGGCCAGGAATTATCTTCTCAGGTCAGCTTCGACCCTGCTCCTTCTCCTCACTTTGACGCTGAGCCATTGGAATCAATACCCCCTGTTATGAGGTCCAGTGATGAAGAGGATCAGGACGATGTTGCTCTAAGTGCATTTCTCAAAGTAAGGAGACCAGTAGAAACTCCTGAGCCCCCTCCTAAGTGACCTACCACAAGGTTACAGAAGAAGGAGGCTCTTGAGTCTGCGCTAAAAAGGAGTAAAAGGAGTAACAAGAATAAGAAGAAGAAGAGGCTAGTGAAGGATGGTGAACTTGTCTGTGAAAAGAACATTCCAGTTGTGGAAGTTGATAAGGAAGCCCAAGAGTAACCAAGTTCCTTGATCAAGAAATCTCAGAAAAAGAAACAATCTACTGAGAGTACTTCAAAGGAGGCTGTTGGAACACCTAGTGAAAAGCCAGTGAAGGATAGTGTCAAGTTGAAGCAAGTGGTGGTAAAAAAGTTGATGTCTGATGAGGATGTTGGAGTGAAGTCTAGTTGGAATGTTAAGTCCAGTGGAAAGTCTGTTAAAAGAAAATTGAAGACTGTGAAGGAACTCGGTTCTGTGAAGAAGGCAAGAAGTGGAAGTATATCTGGTAAAGAAAGGTTGAGGTACCAGAAAGTACTGTGGGGTCGCACTTTTGACCTAGAGATATCTGAGATGGCTGGGATGCGCCAAGTACTTGAGATGGTTGAATTTCAGCAGTGGGGACATCTATTCAAGGCGGATGTGCCCAAGGTTTATGAGGAAGAGGTTCAAAGTTTCTATGCTGACCTCTTTACTGTTGAATCTGATCATATTTGTGCTCTAGTGAATGGGGTAGACATTGTTATGGACTCTGCTAATTTAGGAGACATTCTTAAAGTCCCTTTTGAAGGTTTGTCTTCTGTTAGAGGTGCATGTGGTTTAAACTTCAGGCGTGCTATAGTTAAGGAGAGAGTTGTCCAGCTGGGCGAACGAGTGCATAAGAAAGCCTTGCCTCCTGTATATCAGCTGTTGTTTGATTTAGTAAACAAGGTTTTGCTTCCTCGCGCTGAAAGGAGGTCCATCACATCCAGGGCTGATCTTTATCTAATGGAAGCACTGGATGAGTTCCAAACTATTAACCTGCCAGCCATAATGATTGAGCACATACAGTATGTGGTAGCATTCAAAGATAGGAATCATGGCCTTCCCTATGGCTTTCTCCTCACGCGTGTCTTCAAATTCTTTAACGTCCCTTTGGGACAGCCTAAGATGGGGACCAAGAAGCAGACCTTCTCGAAAGCTAGTCTAGAGGAATGTGAGTGTGTTGACAAGATTGGAGGAGTAAGCAGCACTTCGACAATCTCCAAGCTTATCAAAGCTCAAAACAGTGCTACTGAGGAGATTAGAAGGTTGAAGGCAAGGAATTCCATATAGAGACTCAGCTCAGTCAGGATCAAGAGACACAAGGGTCCATCGGTCCTTCAAGTGCATAGGTTGCTCATCTGGCCAAGGAGAATGCTGATCTCAGGGAACAAGTTGAGAACCTGAGGTAGAAACTGCTCGCTGAGCAAATGTCTGCCAATGCTCAGATAGATCTTGTTCTCAACACTCTTGCTGCTTCTTCCAAGCCCTCCTCCTCTAGTGTCCCCTAGGCTAATCCTTCAATGGTCAGTGTCCAGTTTATCTTTCTTGTTTTGGTGGTGTTGTGGTAACTGTTTTTGTTGTTTTTGTGGTGTGTGGATGGAACTCACTTGTACATCTCCCGTCATTAACAGTCCAAATCCGCTTTTGCTATAACGTTAAAGGCTTATGTTTGATGATAATCAATGAAAACTCTCATCTTTTGCTGTAAATGCCTAAGTTTTTCTGCTTCTCTTTTCCAATCATGTTTGTGTGCACACAAGTGGCATGAGTTAGCTAGGCTAGACTTCTTTATGCTAATTTATTGTTTGTGTATTTTTAATGATGCCAAAAGGGGGAAGATAAATTGATAATTGAAGCAGAGGGAACTGATTAAGGGGGAAGCACAAAGTCAGGGGGAACTTGTGAAGTTCCTGTTATTTTATCTGGTTTATATAGCTCTGAATATGATTGTCAATTTTTAAGTTTGTCATCATCAAAAAGGGGAAAATTAATGAGTTTATAATATCTTAGCTTTATGTTTTGATAATCTAACAAACTTATTCTAAAAGAACCAGATAAAGAACCTGACGTGCACTTGGTACACAACTCAAGCAACGGACTCAAGCTAATGTGAGCTTTATGACTTCAGAAGATAAAGAATCAACTTAGGGACCTGATCCCTTTGGGTTTTTTCTGACAACAGTACGAAGTCAACTCTCTATGGCTGGAAAGTGACTGCCTGCACTGTACAGGCAAACAGTGTAGCAGTCACTTCCCTTTGAGAAGGACTTTGTACCAACCAAGTGATTACATCATTCAAAGTGATGTCATCCAAGTTATATTAACAATTGGGATTACAACAAAACATCACTTGAACATTTTGGACATTGAGAATTCAAGCAAGACAACGATCTCATCATCAAGCATTCAATTCTCAAGTGCAAATCAAGAACAAAGTACAACACTGCTATGGACCAGTTCCTATAACAAGTCTCTTGTATGTCCTTAGCTGAGTTGTAACTTTGTAATTGTTCTTCATTGTAAATCCTACTTTGCTTATCTAGGAGCAGTAATTAGGAACCTTTTGTAAAACCATAAACCGTTAGTGTTTGTGTCGTGACTAGAGTTAATCATGAGTTGAAGTCTTTGTAATAGGTGTATTTCAAAGTGGCTTGTAATAGGTGTATTACAAGTTAGTGAGGGATTAAGAGTTTAATTCCTAGATTGCATAGGTTGTAATCTAAAGATTGCTCATAGTGAAGGTGAAATTCTACCAGTGTAGGTCGTAGTTTTTTATCCCCTTGAGCAGGAATTTTTTCACGTAAAATCCCTGTGTCATTTACTTACTGTTGCATTAGCTTATTCTGTGAAAACTGTTATAGAACCTGGTCTCTATACAGTTTGGTGGACTTATATATTCTATCAGTTTAATTTGTCAAAGTATTTTTGGACAATTCTTATAAAGTGCGGAATAAAGAGAAATATGTGGGAAGAGAAAGGAAAGAAACTATGATAAAGAAGATACTAATACTTAACTTTTGTGTTGAGAAGTTTGATTTTTTAATAAACTCTATTCATATATAAAAGTGATGGATTAAAATATTTTCTAAATCAATTTTGGCGAAATAAACAGGTTTGATCATCACCAACTTTTGAAGTCCTGTATTATGTGGATTCTCCTTACCATAAAGTAAAATTTTGTTTGAACGGAAACGTCATCTTTTGTTTACCTTTTGTAAATAATGGAAGTTAAGCCAAGTTACAAAAGTGGTTGACCCGGAAAATATGGTAAGACATAGGTTTTAAATATTAGTTTGGTCGAGAAAATAAGTCATTCATTACTAATGTCACTTCAATTTGTCATCGCGGTACTCCAAATGTTACTAGCTACTATCAACTAAAAGAAGCTTTTGACTTCACAGTAGCTCGTCCAGTCTTTTTTTCGGTTTTTTCGGTGAACCGGCTAAAATCGGATTCGTTCAAAAAAGTCTCATACGAGAAAATAAAGTACTCATTAACAAAAATAGCTTTACATCTGGGACTCGAGCTCGAAACCTCTAACGTTGTTATTCATAGCAACGTCTCTGTTAAAGTCAACAACTCAAAATAATCTGTGCTTCCCTTTTTAGAAGGATTTGTTGGTTTTCTAGTTTTCTTGTTTAAGGGAATTATACACAATCTTAAAGAGAGTAGTAAATTGTAAAAGCTACTACTATTATTTTCCTGATAATAGAAGTGAGTCCTAAAAGAGGAATAATATGCTCTTATAGAAAATTGCATGCACATGTCACATGAATCGCAGATAACCGATGATCGGTTAAAGTTACTTCTATTCAATATTTCAGGCCATCTGCAATTTCTGAAATATTAAAGGTTAAATCCGCAAATATAGATAATATATAGTATTACAAAATTATGACAATATTGAATACCAGGGGGAATTAACAATGTTTCCGGTTTTTATCACTAAGTCGTTTGGTTGGATGCATTAGGTAAAATAATGTATGCATTAGTTTTGTGTATTAATAATATTTTATTTGGTACACTTTTTGAATATTTGAATTAGTTATATATCCTATTTGGTATTATTCTATGCATAACTAATGCATAAGAAATCATGGTATTAACAATGCAATGGATTTTAATGCATGCATTAACTAATTAGTTAAAGACAAAAAAGTCCTTCAAAATTTATACTTGATTAAAATATGTTATTATATTAATGCAAGTTTGAAATAATTCAAGAAAGTGAGAAATAAAATTATATTCCTAGTAATAAATAAATACTTAACATATATATGAATAAATATTAAGTTCTACTATAATATAAGTAGACAAATCAAATAATTTACTTATAAATTTTTCATATATATACAAACATTGCTCAACATATATTTCTTTTAAAAAGATAAAGCGATGGACAGATTACGAGGGTATTTTCATAAACAAGCAATTCTTTTAGAAATTATGCAAATGCTTAATACATCAAAATTCTTTTAGAAAATTTCACCCCTTTGTGTCATTGTAATAGATTTTTTGTTTTGCTAGAAGAAGTTACATTTAAAAAATATATATTTTTTCTAATGATATCCCAAAAAAAAAACAAAAGTAGAAACTTCGTGGAAATTGCTGGCTCCAAATAAGTACTTATATAATGTATATTCAAGCTCATGGTACTCATTCAAGACAGTTATCACTACTCATCAATATAACAGTATACTGAAAAAACCAAATATAGTTATCTCTGAGAGCAGCTACTTACGCTTCTTAATTATACTATTATTTAAAGGAGCAATGTCTTCATCAGCAGCAGCAGCAGCAGAAACATGGCTATTGGAAAATGGAAATATTAAACCCTTGAGCAAAGAAATGAGGCAGGGACATGGCCGTAGCCGTACAGCTCACAACATGTCCTCATCATCTCTGAGAAAAAAATCCGATCTTACCCTTGTTCGGAAAGTACCTTGCAGCATTCTCAGAGATGTTCTTGCTAATATTCAAGAGGTTATTTTAGGAACTAAACTTTTTGTCCTCTTCATTGCTATCCCTTTCGCCATTCTTGCTCATTACCAAAACTTTGGAAGAGTAAGTCATCTTTCCATTTAATTCTGATTTATTTAATATATTATATTTAGATGAGATGGTTGCACAGTTTAACATATTATGATTTATGCAGTGAATGAAACAAATTAATTAAAACAAAACGGGAAAAAAATTATTTCAAAAGAGCCGTTGAATGATATGGATCTGAAAAGCTATTAATTTAAGCACTAGTTCTGTTATTTCTAATTATTAAATTATTTCATTGTACTGACATTCTTCTTATATATTATTTTCTTTTTCTTAAACAAATAAGTCATGGGTTTTTGGATTGAGTTTACTTGGACTCACACCACTGGCTGAACGGATCAGCTTTTTGACAGAGTAAGGAGATTGATTCCTTCTTTTATAATCAAGAATTTTTTTATTAGTTTAATTTACTATTATCTTATTATTTTTCTGTTTCCTTCCGTTTTTGATCGTTGAATTTGCAGACAAATAGCTTTCTTCACTGGTCCAACAGGTACTTATTTTAATTTACCATTTATTTTTATCCTCTCCTAGCTTTTCTTATAAATCTGAACTAGAAACCTCTTTATTTATGTCGACAATATTTTAATTAGAACTCCCAATATATATTCTTTCTCTAATAAAAAAAAAGAAAAGATAAAAGATAAAGAGACGATAGGATTGAAGTGCAGTTCTATATCCTCTCTATAAATATTTTTAGCATTATTAAAGAGATTTCATTTTAGCCAGGATAATGTATACAGGAGGACCACAAAGCATAAGATGGATGACCTAATTTATTTTATATTAATTATAAAATAAATATAATTTTTACACTGACGGTGTACATTTGTTTTTTACCACATTCAACAACAGGTACCGTTTAAATAAGAAAGAATTACAAGAAAATACACGTGACTTCACACCATAATAAAAAATAGTCCATATTTTTAAGTTTTACCCGACCTAGCCCGTATTATACATATTTTAAAAGCAGTAGCAAATTGAAAATTTGTGTTCTTACAACCATTGCTTTCACTCTCTCTTCTTCTCACATCTTCTACATATGTTTCAAGGGGTTGTCCGCCATTACTGCTTCTCCCCATATGTCACTTGGTTGCAATGTAAGAAAATTGAAGAGTAGAAATCCACCATTGATGGTCATTCAAAGCTTTTCTTTCGAAAATAGGATTTTTTAAAGTTTGTTAGTTGTTTGGGTTGGGTGTTATTCCAATTGATTGAAAATATCAAAAGGAGTTTACAATTTAAATTTGAAGTGATTTGGAGTAGATTTGAGTTGAATTTCTGAAAAGACGCAAGGAAGAAACGAAGTCAATTTTTTGTATAATCTTGTATAATAGTGTATATGAGTGTATAAACACATCTTATACACCTTTATACAAGCGTCTGTAGACAAACTTCTTCCACGATTTTCAGTTATAATTCTTGTTCAAAACCAGTCCAAATCTCCATTAAATGACTTCAAATTTCATACAAAACCTCCTTGTACTATTTCTAACAAGTCTAAATAACGCCCACTCCAAATTTTTCACAAAATAAAATTCGAAATTTAAATCGAATTATTTAAGCTTGTTAAAAATCTAATTTTCACCACCCAAATGAATTTGGTTTGTTGAACTAATATTTGAGTCATAGTTACTGATTCGAAAATTAACTTAAAAGCTTGAGAAATATTTTTTCAAAATTAAATAGTAATTTTCGAGAACCTATTGGAGTTGAATGTTGAGTATTAGCCTATTATTTTTGAGCTAGTTGGTAATAAATTAAAATATGAACTACAAAATTGAAAAGTAAGGAATGCAGTTATTTTATGTGAAATTTTCCCTTTAAATTAATTGCAGGATGATCATTTTTCTGCTATTAATTAACTTGATGATTTGTACGTTCAGTTGGAGGGCTTCTAAATGCAACGTGTGGGAATGCAACGGAACTGATAATAGCAATTCTTGCTCTGACGCAACACAAAGTAGATGTAGTGAAATACTCCCTATTGGGATCTATACTTTCAAACCTTCTTCTGGTTCTTGGGACCTCTCTCTTCTCTGGTGGCATTGCGAATCTCTCCAAGGAACAAAAATATGATCGGGTATAACTTTCATTTCTTTCTCGACCCTGCATGTAAGTAATAATGGATGCATAACACCTACAACAAACAGAATTTTTAACTACTGCCTTTAATTATTATGTAATTTAACAGAAACAAGCAGATGTGAACTCGCTGCTTTTGCTCTTGGGACTATTATGTCATATGCTACCATTGATGTTTCGTTATGCTGGAGTTGGAGAATCTGCTGCTGTTACAGCTAAAGCAACACTGCTTCTATCAAGAGTCAGCTCCATTCTCATGCTCATTGCCTACCTCGGTTACCTAGTTTTCCAGTTGTGGACACACCGCCAACTTTTTGACGCACAAGCTGTAAGCTAGCAGAAAATTTTTATTTGGTTTGAAGATCAATATCAGTTTTCTTATATTCATTATATTATCGCAAATCATAGTCCCGAACATAAATAAATTTGGTATAAAATTATCATTTTTATAATGAACTGCATGATACATTATCAGATAACCGAGAAGACGAAGCAACATTGTTGTAAAATAATAAATGGTGATATTTTGGTGCGATTTTTAAAAAGTATAATAGTGATATGTTGGCTCAAAACTAGCTATTGAGCTTACTTTGGGATTTGGGATTTGAGAAAGGTACCTTGCCATCACAAGTTAAATTATTATATTGATTGTATAAAAAAAATCTTTACACTATTAGCATGTAAAAGTTCAGTACATATAAGTTAAATCATTCTTCATTTAGCTGTTGCTAGCTATTGCATGACTGTTGAATTTGACTAAATTATTGTAAATATGTGAATGATGAACAGGAAGAAAATGAAGAAGATGACACAGTGGAAGAAGAGGAAGCAGTGCTTGGATTCTGGAGTGCATTTGCTTGGTTGGTAGGAATGACTGCAGTTGTTGCTCTATTATCTGAATATGTTGTTGGTACTATTGAGGTCAGTAATTAATAATCTTTTCATCACAAAAGATATAATAATTTTTTTTTTTTTAAATAATGAAGTCTTGACAATTTAATTTATTTATTTCACTTTAAACTTCAACAGGCAGCATCAGATTCTTGGGGTATTTCAGTGAGCTTCATTAGTGTTATTTTGTTACCAATTGTTGGAAATGCTGCAGAACATGCTGGCGCTGTTATTTTTGCTTTCAAAAATAAGTTGGTATGTTAAATTTGAATAATGAAAAAAACAATGCATAATAATAATAATAAGCTAAGGGAACCTAAAATTGGGTTTGGTGCCTAATGCAGGACATTTCTCTGGGAGTTGCCCTAGGCTCTGCAACTCAAATTGCCATGTTTGTTGTAAGTATCTCACTCTTTTATGTTCCTATTTTATTTCAGAGTTTAATTTCCATACACTAATAATGTAAAGGATTTTGTTACACTATTAGGTTCAAATAACTATAAATAATTACCAATTCATAATAATTAAAACTATAATATGAAATATGATAGATTACCCGCTATAATATATTATAATATATTGGCACTGAAAAAACTCCTTACAATGTAATTATATAAAAGTTAAATCCATTTATTTTCACTTAACTTTTCCACTTCTCGACATATACTATTTTTTCCCACAATATAATAGCTTCATTTCCAACTGTTTTAAATTAAGTTTATCAAAAAGTTTTATACATTTCATTCAACTATCTATATGACCTAATTTATGATATCTTGTGATTTACATCATTCAGGTTCCACTAAGTGTAATTGTCGCATGGATTATTGGTGAGAGAATGGATCTCGATTTTAATCTTCTTGAGACTGGCTCCCTAGCTTTGGCAATAATTGTCACAGCTTTCACTTTGCAGGTAATTAATTTCGAGCCGCTATGTATGTTGCTTGAATTTTTTTAAAATATAGTCAGTTGCACGTCAGATCCTCTTAAAGTATTTTATTTTCTAAAGGATTCGATAAAAATATAGTAATATTTTTTGAGAGTCCGAACGATCCATTTGTAAAATATTCTTTAATCAGATAAAAATTAATAATGACACTTTTAATTGTACTTGCAGGATGGAACATCACATTATATCAAAGGATTAGTCCTCCTGCTCTGTTACATTGTCATTGGAGCATGCTTTTTCTTCTACAACAAACCACAAAGTAAGATCTCGATCTAATTTTTCTTTTAAATAATGTAGAAAGAACTCATCATTTCTTAAATGGATTTAATTTATATATACACTGACAATCTTAAAATTTTTACATTGTCAATTTAGATTAACCTCTACTAGCATTAATTATCATTTTTACACGGTTATCAGTTACGAGTAAAGCCCACCACATAAAAATTTACTTGTATTTATCTTATAGGTAACTTAATTGCGTAAAACAATTTTACACCGTCCATCCATAAAATTAAACTCTTTTTAAATTATCAACCTTTTTATTCTTGCTACAATTAGGGGTGTTCGTTGGTTGGTTGGTCGGTACGGTACGGTATTTACATATTTCGGTTCGGTATTCGGTTTCTTAAAATGCAGTACCAACACCATACTTAATTAAATTCGGTATGGTTTGATTTTTTTCCTTTCGGTTTCGGTTTATTCGGTCTGTAACTTCAATTTACTCTGTTTGAATACTAACTAGTGCATACAGTTATAGACTGTAATATTCTGAATTAAAGTACTCAAAAGTACAAACAAAAAATATTTTGTCCAAAACTAGCAAATATCAATCCAACGAGAGAAAACTGTACATAAAAGAATAAATTTGATCATTAGAAATGTTTTGTTACTTGCTTAGAGTTGACTGATGAATTTAGAGAATAATGGAAAGTAAAATTTTAGATTTTTATATTTATGTTACAATTAATAATATGTGTATTGTGTAATATAATATATATTTTGGTACGGTATTGGTATTTCAGTACGGTATTTGTATTTCATTTTAAAATACCAAATATCATACCTAATACTAATATTTTTTAAAACTTAAACCAAATATCATACCGAATGCCAAAATATCGAATACCAAAAACCAAAAACCAAAAGTTTCGATTTCGAGACAGTAATTCGGTATTTACCAAATTATATACACATCTTTTTCATCACCTTCAGTGGAAGAAGATGCAGTAGAAAAAGTTCCAAAACTCTCATTTCTCTGAAAACTTCACTAATTAATTTTTGGTCTTTTTGTATAGACCAACCAAATGGTGTCAACTTGGGCTCATCAACTGATGGAATCATGAGAGTTTGATGATTACGATTTTTACCAACAAAAGGCTGGAAATCAACAAAAACTGGATGCATATCATATTCTTTGATTGGGAAAATTTGGGTTTTACAGAATTATGATGAGAATTTGATGTACTATTCTTTTTTTTTGTGTGTATTTGATGAGATGATTGAAGCATGATCGTTGTAAGTCAATATAGTTTTCTCAGTTCCCTGTAGTATTATTCTGTAGTTGCTGAGGGTACGGCTTCTTATACCAGCAACTGGTTGTAGGGTTTCGCTTTATTTACAGCTTTCGAAAAAAATAAATGGAAATATCCATTGCAGTTTTTATATATGGGATTGTCAAATCTTTTGGGAGAAATATATGGAATATATATCTTGTATATATGTTGACTATGATTAAGGCCATGCTTTAGTTAATTAAATCTGAATTATATTGATATTACTTTTACTAATGCAATAAAGTAAAGACAATAGGAAATGGAGAGGAGTCCGGTCTGGAAAAAATATTATATAGTGCTGATTTTGTTGGAGAAGAATGCTAATGGCACATTCTATTTTACGCAGGGGGGGTGGTTAAACTTGCACCGTAGTATAAATATCCCTACCCCGTACTTGTAAAGCTTCTTCGTTCTTTTTTACGCACAATCACCGAGTATATACTACGATCATTATACAAAACTTTAGTCGCCTTCAACCTTGCATATTATTCAATAACAGATTCTACCTATTCTCGCTTTTACTTTAATCCAATTTCTATTCATCTTGTATTTGGTAGTTGTTATCGTTGTTTACCCTCAAATTTGGATAACAATTAAACTTATATTGTGGTTTTAAGAATGTGTGATTTCACCCAATAGCAATTGATAAATGTGAAAGTAAATAACGGAATTGAATTGTAAATAAATCAAATCAGTATGCAGATAGAACTTCAGCATCGAGTTAAGATACTCTTGAACTGATAAGTTTAAGAACAGTAGAAACAAGATAAAAACAATGAACAATGGCACAAGTAAGAAAGAAAGAGTTGAATTGTTTTTTCCTCAATAGATCATGTCCCTACAAATGATTGGAGCTCCTCTTTATATAGTAGAGGAATCCTAATTGCGGTATATCTCTAATTAAATAAGGAAGGCATATAAACAACTAATTAACCGCTTCTGATTTGATCCGTTTCGAGATTCATACCACGATCCTCGACCAATCACGGATATCTCGCTTTTTCCGTTACTAAGCTATCCCCGATGTTACTCGGGGTCTATCTCCCCTGGCTCCGATTGATACCGACCTCGATCTCAAAAGAGACTTCGATCTCGAACTCAATACCTCAGCTCTTCGATGCAACATCCTAGTCTCGATCAAATAGTGAAATTGGGTAGCCCCAATTTCTATTGTATATAGATAGTTCCCTCGTTTCTTGGATTAAAATGAGAAGAAACGAACACAGCCTTCGATTTTTCTTTGACCTCGATAAATAATGGTGTCATCCCCGTGACGTAAGCAATGGAAGTGACTGTAACGTCCCGCCGGTACAGTTTCCCAAACAATTAATAAATGTCAGTTGGCGGCCGGCCACTAGTGTCTTTCATTACTTCTTAGGTTTTCACCGCTAGTTTCGAACCACCAAACCTTTCTATCTACTTCCTTCTTCAACTTATACAATGGCGAAAATATCTAAAACAGTTCCACAAAAGGAAAAAGTGTCTTCTTCTTCACGGCCCGCCAGTAATAAAATGCCGGTGGATCCGCTCCCTGAGGAGTGTGTTCCTGGCCCGTGTGTTCTTAAATCAGACTTCAAAACCAAGAAACCTCCATCAGTCCCTGGTCGATGTGAGCCCGTATCGAGGTATATCTGCTCGATAACCATGGGGTATCTCGAGAAAATCAAAAGGGATTGTAACTTGGGGGATAAAGTGATAGAGATCCCATCCCCTGAAGAGAGCATCACTACCTATGTGAAAGGGTATCTAAGTGTTTATACTTATCCTTTCACATTGGGCCCCCTCGATCCAGTCATCATTGACTTTTGCCGTCAATATCAGGTGACTTTAGGCCAAATACACCCTTCCTTTTGGCGTATAGTGATCATGCTCCGGTTCTTTGCCAACAAAGTCGAGGGGTTTCGTTCATCCTCGATCACCTCATCAGGTTATACAACCCTTGTGTCTTTCGGGTGTTAATCAAGTTGCAACATCGGGCAACAAAGGTATTATTCTCGAGCATTGACGAGGATAAAAACCGAGGTTGGATGGGCCGATTTGTTCGGGTGAGGACCACCGATCTCATCCCGAAGGAGAAGATGCCATTTCTCGAGAAATGGAACTTGAAACATAAGTGTTGTTTCGCTTGTCGATTTTCATGATTCTTTCTACTTTTCTGTTTTATCCACTGTACAGTCTTTCATCATACAGTGGCTGTTTGGATGCCTCGAGCGATTCCCGACCTCGATAGCTGGGTCCGAAAGTTGGCTTCGACCTCTACTTATGCCGAATGTTGTTGGCGCTGTCACGACCGAAACCGATGGGCCACGACAGGCACCCGATACCTTACTCGACCGAGTACCAACGTAACGTATCTTTCTTATAACATTATCATATACACGTGACATACGGGCCTAATAGGCCAACATAATCATTTACAAACTCAAAACATAGGCCGACAAGGCCGTACAATCTTTCACGTATACGAAATATGTCTACAAGCCTCTAAGAGTACATAAATGTCATAAAGGTCGGGATAGAGTCCCGCCATACCAAACAATACCCGTCTAAATCATACTAACCAAACAAGCGACTCCGAAGCAAATGGAGCGCACCAACATCTTCCGCTGAGCTGATAGCCTACTTGGAGGGCTCTCGACCTGTCTATCGGGACCTGCGGTCATGAAACGCAGCATCCCCAGGCAAAAGGGACGTCAGTACAAATAATGTACCGAGTATGTAAGTCACATAATGTACATAAGAGACATGGAAGAAATATAGAGTACATGACTCAACTTGTAAGTCTGAATAACTTTGTAAATCATAAATCACTTTTAGCAGCATGCATATGCGTATGAATGTCATGTCGTGCATAGGTATATGTTTCATAACATCATCANTCCCATATCTCATATACATATATATACATACATATATACGCGTATATAACGTCGTTTGAATATGCATGCATATATACGCATATATAACGTCGTTTGAATCATATTTTAGCCACTGTGGGCAACATCATCATCATATACCAGCTGACCAGGTGGTGGTGTGTATATAACGCCGTAACCTTTTCCCATTTCCCATATCCCATATACATATATTTACATATATACGCGTATATAACGCCATCTGGTCATGGGTCAATACACATGTATGAAATGCTTGAAAAGTACGTAATAATCTCTATATTCCTTCCGGATAAACTTTTCCAACTGCGTATTTTTCTGAGACCCATGAACAGAAAATAATAATAATTCTCACGGGGAATCAAGAATATAGACACCCCTATTATTTCTATGAATAGAGTAATTTATGAAAACCATGAGTTTGCTCGTTTCTTCCGTATAATTTGGACCATGCCAAAAGAAAGAAGGGATAGCCTTAACGTACCTGGGGTAGGAAAAACTCCGTATAATATTCTTGGCGAAGATTGCACCGTACTCTTTAGAACTGAAAATTTTCGATGGAATTAAGCTTCTGTATTTGAACGAAATAGGCTTCATTTTCAGACATCACGTTTCACACTTCAATTTTACACCATGATCGTTGTCATCAGCTTTTCTTAAAATGTCATTCCTTTAACACATGAGAATAGACCAGCTCAATCTCTTTTTTAAAAAAAAAATAGACGGGTGAGAACTGATAGACTGAATTGCAAAGAGCTAATATCAATTCATTTGTTAAACTAAGCTTATTTCATCCTTTTCACAATCTGCTCAAGGACTAGTATTCTTTAAGACTTGTGGGCCCCACTTTCCTAATGACTAAGCCACCAAAATACTCTCATAATGCCACCTTATCTTATATTTTAAGAATCATACTTCCATCAAGCCTTGGCTGCCACGTTTGGGATGTAACATTTATCCAAATATTTGGATTAATTATCCACTAATCACTTGATTAACTTGTTAATCTCCCATTAATCAATAATTACCCAATTATCCACATAATTAGGAATTATCTCAAATTACTTAAAATACTACCCATTTTTAACATACCTTACTATCATGGCCATGGGGTACCTTGTATGGTACTAGTTCATAAATATCAGTATTTTAGCTCGGGTCGTATTTTATCCCAAATTGACAAACTTCGGTGAAATTCATTTTCTTTGACTTGTTTCCCCTCTCACCTTCACGAATTTACTCATCACTTGTTTGAAATAGCATAATCCTTATAATATCCAAATAATATATTCCCTGGACTGATGTCAATTACCATACAACAAATTCAACATACAATACTACAGGGTGCAACATCGTCGTAATTTAATACTGCGAAGCGTAGTATCGACGTAATATTGTGGGGTGTAACAGGCGCGATTTGGCAAAAGGCTTATGGGAGGCAAAGAACCATGGTAAGTTTCCTCTTTCACCTATCTGGTGCATTGTCAATATTTCTTTTTACTCACTTAGCTCCTTCCTGTGCAGGCCTAACAAGGATGCGACCCTGAGGCCTCCGTCTAGTAAGGAAGAGGCTATGGCCCCGGCTCCGAAGTCGGGAAAGGACAAGAAGAGAAAAGGGGCCTCGACCTTCGAGGAGGAAAACCCCAGAAAGAGAGCAGCTCGGAAACCCAAGGGGAACACTATCCCTCTGACGTTGGAGTCAGTCCAAAGGCTAAGGGAAGAAGAAGAAGATGAATATGAAGACGGTGACCCGATGTTGGTGACCCCAGTGAGGAAACCCGTCGAGACCACCAAGGCCGCTGAATCGATGGTGGTTGACGAGGCCCTGCCTCGTGCAGAAGAAGTCTAAAGAAAGATTCGGGCAAAGTCCCTGAATCATCCAAGGTCGAGGCTGCCCCTCGTCAAACAACAAACATACCAGAGAGGGCTGGTGCCGAGACCCCTAGAGCCGAACAGAGCGCCCCAAGTGAAGCGATGACAGCAGGTCACTTACCATCCCTTCCTGCTTTTTTCGAAGAGGCTTTACGGGATGCACAAGCCATAAGGACTCCCGAAATAGGCGGAGCCCCTGGTGGGGAGGATCCTTTTTGGGATTGCTTTACCGGGGTCGAGGATGCCTCCGATCTCAGTGATGCATCCAACCTCTTCAAAGAGGCCCAACGTCTTCTGAACCGAGTAAGTATGACTTTTGTTGATGTAGCTTTCTTTCCTTTTTCCTTTTTTCTGTCTAACTCCTTTTTTCTTTCGTACATGTTTTCTCTAAGTCCCAGTCTGAATTAAGACAATGCGAGGCCGATCTCCAAAGGCTTTCAGAGGAGAGGAATGCTCTCAAGCTTCTCTGTGGGTAGAAGGACGAGGAGATCAAGGACGTTCGAGCTGATTTGGCTAGTTCTCGTAAGGAGGAAGCCGAGATGAACGAGAAGGTAACGATTCTCTTGAAAAACCACGGGCTCGATTCGAGGGCGGAAGTTAATGTTTCAATTTCACAGTTGCAACAAAAGATCGAGAAGATCGAGCTATTCAGGGAGGAGGTCGATCGATTGAAAGCAGACTGCTATAAGTGGAAGGAAGGTATGGACCGCCTTGCTACAGAAAAGGAAACTGCTTTGGCCCAGTTGTCATCGGTCGAAGTCCAACTTCTAAGTGCAAGGGAAAAGTGCTTGGTTCAGTCAAAGAGGGTTGAAGAGCTCGAAGTTGCACTTGCAAAGGCCCAAGCTGAGGCCGAAAAAGCAAAGGCCGAGTCTGATAAGTCGGTGGCCATATACCTGGCTGATGTCGAAGCTGCCCAAGCACAACTGAGGGAGGCTGCCGATCGAGCACAATGGGTTGTCGAGCTTGCCAAATGCCAATCCCGGAGAGAGACTCTCGAGGAGATCCACGCCCGAGGTTTCGACCTTTCCAAAGAGATAGCAAAGGCAAAGGAGCATGAAGTCGATACTAGGCAACTGCCTCTTTTGACGATGATGATGATGGCAGCAAGAGCGGTTCTGATAATGATGAGAGGCCCGAAGAAGAAGTTTCCCCCCAGGAGGAAGTCACCCCCGAACATAGCTAGTACATTTGTATTTTCCCTTTTTTGTAAAAAAAAATTTTGTAGGACCTTGGTTGGTCCTTTGTAAATAACTTCGTTTATATAATAAGATTTTTTTTTGAATTTCGTCTCAATTTTTTACTTGTGATAATTTTAGTTCGCTTTGCGCCTTGTAAAATTTTGATATACTTCATGCCTTGTGAATGATATATCTAAAACTTCGGAGTTTAGGAAAATTGGCCGAAGCCAAACTAATACTGCCTTTGTAGTCGAGTGGGCTCTTGCTCGAACTCCAAGTAGCAATACCCTTAGGTTTGAGTTGAGTGAGAATGGACACTCGAACTCAAAAATATAATGGCCCTTAGGCTCTTGAATCGGGCCGACATGGCCTCAGAATAATGGCTTTTTCCCTTTTTCAGCTTAAAATAAATTTTAACATATAGGAATTTGTTATGCCTTAACATGAAGTAAGTTTGTACACCGTAGGATTTTTTCAGGATTTAATATTATCGAAACCCTTTGCTTTTTATGCCTTAGCACAAGCTCGTATTAAACAGTTCGACACCTCTTAAAGTTTTTTGAGGGCCGATATTATCGAAGCCCTTTGATTATTTTGCCGAGGGTAACCTTTCTTAACCAGTTTTCAAAAGAATTCGAAGGCCTATTTTTATTGCGGAATTCGGACGTCTCCGAGCCGCGTTAGTTCGGCCGTAGCCTTGGGATTCGCCCCTTGGGCTTATTTTCCTAATAACACTTTGACCCTGTTCAAAGTGTTAGTCCCCGAGTAGGGTGGACTTGGCCTATAAAATCGAGGGTTTCCTCTTTGAGGTCTTATGGTCTCGAAGTTTAATAGTTCGAACATGTCAATTTTTTTATGGCAGTCCCCGAGTACGAGGTTCATCGTTCGAGGTCTAGTTGCACTCGTCCCTTGAGCCAGGTTTCACGAAAAAATCATAAGTATGGAACTTGTAAAGTAGAAATTTCATTAATGCATGAGATATCTGGTAAAGAAAAATACTTCTTTCAATAGTGCATACATACGTACATGTTTTGCCACTAGGGTTCGAGTAATCTATACGGACATGGTTCATTTGACTGTTTGGTCCTTCACAAAAGCTTTCCTATCGAGACCCTGTCGACATGAAGTATTTTCCTCGAAAACATAATATCCGAGGGTGATGCCCCCTAGTATTCTAGGTTGATAGTAAAGAAGCCTCGGATACTCTAAGTTAGCATGAACAATGGTTGCCTTGTTAAAAACCTTGCCGAAAAATCCCATTTGGGATAAAAAGCGGTCGAAGGGAAAAAGAGTGCAACGCGTGCTTTAAGATCTAATATCTTCCTGCTTGAAGAGAACTTCGATGCCTTCGCTCGAACACCTGAAATAAGTTAGTGTAAAATGTAAATTAAAAAGGAGAAGGTCATACCTTAACAATAATATCGTTTGAGGAGTGATATGTTTCAATTATTTGGTAGTTTCTCATCGTTTATCGTGCCAAGCTTGTAGAATACCTTTCCGGCAATATCGAGGACTTGATAAGGTCCTTCCCAATTTGGGCCAAGTTTTCCTTCGTTAGGGTCTCGATTATTGAGGGTGACATTCCTCATAACTAAGTCCCCGATTCTGAAGTGGCTAAGGTTGGTCCTTCGATTATAATACCTTTCGATGGTTGTTTTTGTGCGGCCATTCGGACGAGGGCGGCTTCCCATTTTTCATCTAGCAGCTCGAGGCTCGTATTGATAGCCTCGTGATTCGATTGTTCCGTTGCGTACCGAAATCTGGCGCTGGGTTCCCCGACTTCAACCGGGATCAAGGCTTAGGTGCCATATACTAAGGAGAATGGTGTTGCCCGTACTGGATTTTGACATTGTTCGATATGCCCAAAGGACTTCGGGTAGAATTTCCCTCCATTTTCCCTCGGCGTCATTCAATCTTTTCTTCAGATTCTAAATGATGGTCTTGTTTGTCGATTCAGCCTGTCTGTTTCCACTAGGATGATACGGTGTCGATAAGATACTTTTTCTTTTGTGATCTTCGAGAAACTTTGTTATTTTGCTGCCGATGAATTGTTTTCCATTGTCGCATACAATCTCAACAGGTATCCCGAATTGGCATATGATGTGATCCCAGATGAAGTCTATAACTTCCTTTTCTCAGACTTTCTCGAAGGCATGTGCTTCAACCCACTTAGAGAAATAATCAATCATAAATAAAATAAATTTAGGTTTACCGGGGGTTGATGGCAGAGGGCCGATGATGTCCATTCCCTATTTCATGAATGGCCATGGGGATAAGACTGAATGGGGTTGTTCTCCGGGTTGGTGGATCATCGGTGCATACCTTTGGCACTCACCACATTTTCGAATGAATTCTTTGGTGTCTTTCTCCATATTGGCCCAATAGTATCATGCTTTAATGATTTTGTGAACTAGTGATTCGGCACCAGAGTGGTTCCAGCAATTACCCTCGTGAACCTCTCATAGGAAATAATTGGTGTTCCCTGGTCCCAAGCATACTTCCAATTTTCCATCAAACGTCCTCCTGTATAATGTTCCATCTTCAGCCAATGTGAATTGAGCAGCTTTTGTTCGTAGAGTCCTTGATTCCTTAGGGTCTGATAGGAGCTTTCCGATTTTCAAATACTTAATATATTTATTCCTCCAATCCCAGGTTAGGCTCATGGAGTTTATTTCGGCATGGCCTTCTTCGATCATTGACTTCGAGAGCTGTACGACAGTCCCCGAGATGATTTCGTCGTCTTCGACTGATGATCCCAAATTCGCAAGGGCATCGGCCTCGCTATTTTGCTCTCGATGTACATGCTGCAAGGTCCATCCTTTGAACCGATGCAATGTTACCTGCAATTTATCCAAATACCTTTGCATTCGATCCTCTCGAACCTCGAAGGTTCTGTTGACTTGGTTTACCACCAGCAAGGATTCGCATTTGGCCTCGATGACTTCCGCTCCCAGGCTTTTAGCCAGTTCGAGACCTGCAATCATGGCCTCGTACTTGGCCTCGTTGTTAGTCAATTTAGAAGTTTTGATAGATTGCCTAATTGTATTGCCTGTGGGCGGCTTAAAAACGATGCCTATCCCCGACCCTTTCACATTCGAAGCGCCATCCGTAAAAAGGGTCCACACCCCCGATGGTGTACCCGATTTTATCAAAAGTTTTTTTCGACCTCGGGTACGAGGGCTGGCGTGAAGTCGGCCACGAAGTCTGCTAAAGTTTGAGACTTGATGGTTGTTCAGGGTAGATACTCGATATCATACCCACTGAGTTCGACGGCCCATTTAGCCAATCGGCCCGATATTTCGGGCTTATGTAAAACATTACGAAGAGGATAAGTGATTATCACACATATTGCGTGACATTGAAAATATGGTTTTAGTTTCCTAGAGGCGCTTATTAGAGCAAGTGCCAATTATTCTAAGTGCGGGTACCGGGCTTTGGCCTCGCCTAAAGTTTGACTTACATAATAAACGGGAAATTCGTACCTTGCTCTTCTCGAACTAGGACACCACTTACCGCGACTTCTGAAACTGCTAAGTATAGGTAGAGTTGTTCGTCTGATTTTGGGGTATGAAGAAATGGTGGGCTCGAGAGGTATAACTTCAATTCTTCCAACGCCTGTTGACATTCTGGGGTCCAAGAAAAAATGTTCTTCTTTTTTAGCAGCGAGAAGAACCTATGGCTTCGATCTGAAGACCACGAAATGAATCATCCTAAGGCGGTTATCCATCCTGTTAGACTTTGCACAGCCTTGACACTGTCCACGACTGTGTGTCTTCGATAGCCTTGATTTTATCGGGGTTGATCTTGATCCCCCGATTTGACACCATAAAGATGAGGAACTTGCTCGAACCGACCTCGAAAGCATATTTCTCGGGGTTAAGATTCATGTTGTATTTTCTCAATATGTCTAAGGTCTCCTGCAAATGTGTCAAATGGTGTTATGCGCACAGGGACTTAACTAACATATCGCTAATATATACCTCCATTGATTTACCTATTTGTTCTTCGAACTTTTTGTTTACTAAGTGTTGATAGGTAGAACCAACATTTATAGTCCAAATGGCATTACGTTATAACAATATGTGTCATACTTAGTGATAAATGAAGTTTTTTCCTGATCTTCCGTGTTCATTTGAATTTGATTGTACCCGGAGTAGGCGTCGAGAAAACTAAGGGTCTCATGGCCGACCGTGGCATCGATCATGCGATCGATGTTCGGTAGAGGGAAAGAATCTTTGGGACATGCTTTATTTAAATCTTCATATTCTACGCACATCCTAAGCTTGTTCCCCCTTTTAGGGACTACCGCTATATTTGCTAACCATTCCGGATATTTTACTTCCCAAATAGATCCTATTTTGAGAAGTTTAGTTACCTCGTCCTTGATGAATGCATGTTTTACCTCGGACTGGGGCCTTCTCTTTTGTTTCACTGGCCTAAACTTCGGGTCCAGACTCAATCGATGTTTTATTATCTCTGGTGGGATCCCTGTCATATCTAAGTGGGACCAAGCAAAACAATCCATATTATCAATAAGGAATTTAATGAGTTTCTTCCTGAGTTCGGGGGTTAACCCCGTACCTAGGTATATCTTTCGTTCGGGCAGATACTCGATCAATATAACATGTTCCAGCTCTTCGACTGTTGATTTGGTGGCGTCAGAATCTTCGGGAATAATGAAGGATCGAGGGATCCAATAATCGTCATCTTCTTCTTCCATTCCCTGCTTTTCCGATTTAGTCGAGGTTGGTTGCTGTGGTTGCTATTTGGCCTCATGTTTTCCTTTGACCTCTGATCTCTTTGTCATCGAAAGTGCGATGTTGGTATTACCTCATCGACCGCGAACATTTCCTTTGCAGCATGTTCCTCCCCATATACCGTTTTCACCCCGTCTGATGTTGGGAATTTCATCATTTGGTGGAGAGTTGAAGGGACTGCTCTCATATTGTGAATTCAGGGCCTCCCGAGTAAGGCGTTGTACCTCATGTCACCCTCGATTACATGGAACTTGGTTTCTTGAATAGTTCCAGCCACGTTCACCAGTAAAATGATCTCTCCTTTAGTTGTTTCGATGGACATGTTGAAACCATTCAGGACCCGAGCTGCGGGTACGATTCGATCTTGTAGGCCGAGCTGATTGGGATTTCTTTGGGAAGGATCAGTCTGTATGGGCCTAGGCCACCTAGTATCTTTGATTCTTCCAATTGTCGATACAATACCTGATGCGTCGACATTGAAGTTATACTCCGATGTGGTGCCTCTGTGGGATCGGCGTGCTTATCAAAACCACTTTTGCTCATAACTCCCTGAGAACTCTGTCCTCGATCACTCCTTCGATTGTTTCGGGTGGAATTGCGTCCGGGACTACCGTTCCTGCAACCTGCGATGTATGGATGATATCGGTCTCTGTTCGATTGAGGTTCCCTATCGATATCTCTCTGATTTCTGCTTGCGGTCCTATTCAGATATACGGAATCGGAAGGAGTTCCCAATTGGTCATCCTCGACTATGATCTTCGATTGGTACCGATTATGTACATCGGCCCAGGTCACGGCCGGATATTCAATCAAGTTTTGCTTCAGTTGACGTGATGCTATCGAACTTCGTTCATTCAACCCCTGAGTGAAGGCTTGAACAACCCAATAATCTGTGACTGGTGGCAACTCCATGCGTTCCATTTGGAACCGAGACACGAACTCCCTAAGCATTTCGTTATCCTTCTGTTTTACTTTGAAAAAGGTCTGATTTCCTTGTTGCAACCTTTATGGCCCCGGCATGTGCCTTTACGAAAGAATTCTCAAGCATGGCGAATGAGTCAATGGAATTTGGCAGCAGATTATATTACCAAATCATTGTCCCCTTCTATAGAGTCTCTCCGAACTTCTTCAGTAGAACAAACTCGATCTCATCATCTTCCAAATCGTTACCTTTGATGGTGCATGTATAGGAGGTGACATGATCGTTAGGATCGGTGGTCCCATTTTACTTAGGGATTTCTTACATAATAAATTTCTTGAGAATGGGCTTCGGAGCCGCACTTGGAGGAAACGGCTTCTGTACAAATTTCTTTGAATCCATCCCTTTCAAAATTGGCGGTGCCCTCGGTATCTGGTCAACCCGAGAGTTGTACGTTTCTACCTTCTTATCATTCGCCTAAATTTTCTTCTCTCCCGATTCAATTCGTTTGCTGAGCTCCTCGAGCATCTTCATTATTGCGGGTCAGTCCCCGATTCACTGGCATTCGACCTTCTGGTACTGGATCGGCCCGATGGGTGTCTTCTGATTTGACCTCACTCGGCGTTCGATGCTGATTTTGTAGCTGTGCAATAGCAGCTTGTTGAGCCTGTAGCATCTCGAATATTAGTGGAGACTAACTCCTCAATCTCCTCCGCCCTGTGTACCCCGAACGCCAGATTTGCCTTCTCTGCGCACACTCCCTTCTAGGTCTGCACCCAGATTCACATTTAGAGCGATGTGCAAATTGACGTCGACTGGATTGGCACTCGGTGCTCCCTCGAGGTCAGCTTGTGGTACCTCGACCCTTAGAGCAACTACATGGTCATTTTCCCCGTGAAATCCGGGGCCATTATCACCATGTATAGGTGTTGTTTGTGAGTTTGACATATTTTATCCTGAAAACAAAAATACTTGACAAGAACAAGCGTAAAGTAGTGTGTGTTATCGGAATCATTATTGAATAATCACTATTATCCTAGCCCCACGGTGGGCGCTAAACTGCTTACCCTAAAATTTAGGTAACAATTAAACTTATATTGTAGTTTTAAGGATGTGTGATTTCACCCAATACCAATTGATAAATGTAAAAGTAAATGACGGAATTGAATTGTAAATAAATCAAACCAGTATGCAAATAGATCTTTAGCCTCGAGTTAAGATACCCTCGAACTGATAAGTATAAGAATAGTAGAAACAAGATAAAAATGATGAACAATGGCACAAGTAAGAAAGAAAGAGTTGAATTATTTTTTCTCAATAGATCATGTCCCTACAACTGATTGGAGCTCCTCTTTATATAGTAGAGAATTCCTAATTACGATATATCCCTAATTACAGAAGGAAATCGTATAAACTGCTAATTAACCGCTTCTGATTTGATCCGTTCCGAAATTCACTCCACGATCTTCGACCAATCACGGATATCTCACTCTTTCCATTACTAAGTTATCCCCGATGTTACTCGGGGTCTATCTTCCCTAGCTCCGATTGATACCGATCTCGATCTCGAAAGAGACTTCGATCTCGAACTCAATGCCTCAGCTCTTCGATGCAACATCCTAGTCTCGATCAAATAGTGAAATCGGGTAACACCAATTTCTACTGTATACCATCATCACCTTTTTCTTGTTTAACTTTACAAATTTAACCCGTTTAGCCTTTCAATCAATTTTAGGGTAGACAGTTTGCTTCCCAGACTAGGGTCCAAGCAATTATGCATTCAATTCAAAGTGTAGTTGGCCTTATTTCAGTTTTCTTGATTCTCTATTGATCCTCACTTGCTTTTGTTGATTGAAGGAACAACATGTTTGAGACTAACAAGAAACAGGCAATCAATCCACCCCGACAAGTGGATCAAGCCTTGCCATTAGGAGGCATTCTAGATGACTAGAGTGTTGACATCCATCTAGGGAGGTCTTCTCAGAAAAATCTACTAGCAGAGGCGGAGACCATTCTGGATTGTGAAACTATGAAGAATTTCATAACACACCAGCATGCTTAGATCTGGGAGGTGTTGCCAGCCCAAATCAATGATGCCAATGTTGGAACTCCTATAGTCCCTCCATCAATTCTAGAGCTGATTGCGATAACCCCGGACTCTGTCCTCGGGAACTTCGAAACTAGAAGACTTCCTGCGGATTTCGGAGGAGAAGGTTCGGGAACCACAAGTAATTTAGATTTGCAAAATTCTATCCTAACCCTGTAGGAAACTCTATTGAAACAAATTAAAGAGCAGAACAAGCGAAACAATTAGATCATGGGGGTTCTCCTCGTTATCAAAGGGATCGATATAGACAAGTACTCCCAGCAACTGTGAAAACCAAGCACATCCCCGTTACCTATATCAAAGAAGTTCAAAATGCCAAACACCCGAAGTATGATGGAACAACATATCCTAAGAGATCACATCAAATGAAATGATTTGACCAAGACCGAGATCAAATCGGTACTCATGAAGAAGTTCAGAGAGACACTCATGAAGGAAGCGCTAACCTGATAATATCTGAAAATCGTATTTGCGTAGCTTGCAAATGCTTTTGTCAAAGCTATTCTGGAGCTCAGAAGGTGAAGAAGCGGATGGAAGATATGTTTTTAAATCCTACCAAGGAAGCACAAAATTGCTCAGAGAGTTTGCTACTCTAGATCCGCTCAATGAGAACCCAACCCAGATGGCAGGAGGACTGGCCAGAGGATCAACACTGGGCCTTTTCGACAAGCAAGTAACCGGATACATCAAAACTCATTGACTACCACTCCAGACCAAAGCTCGCAAATTACAACTTCAACATCAGCATTTCTGAATTAGTAGATATGGGCGACAAATTGAGATAGCATTTCTGAATTAGTAAGAGAAGCCAAGAATTTTGGTGCAAATGTCATAACAATCTTGGGCACAGCTCTCCAGATTGCACAGTTCTACAGAGAGAGGTAAAATACCTTCTAAGATGGGTACCTCATGGAGCGATCCTACATGAAGAATCGGAGTAAAGAAGGGCCTCCCCAACCCCTATCACCTAAGCGGACAATCAATGTTATCTTTAAAGGTGAAGAAGTCAACAAAGTCACATTCACATCGGCAAGGAAATTCACGAGAAGCATAGTCGGGAGATACTAATAAGGGAAAGCATCACTTTTGAAAATGAAGATGCAGATGGACCAATGATGCGGCACAATGATGTACTCATAATTACACTACGACCCTCTGATACTTACATTAAACGAGTTTTAGCCGGAGATATGACCTACCACATCATTCTAGGAACATCGTAGATTAATGACATGGGTAAAGTGCCATCCATTCTATACCAAGTTATCCAATTTCCGACCAAGTCGGGAATCACGGAGATCTGATGTCACGATCCAAACCCCCAATCATCGGGATCGTGATGGCGCCTAATATCACATTTGCTAGGCAAGTCAATATTAGAAATTAATTAATTAAATATAAGTAAGCAGTTTAGATTAATGCAAAATCTAATAATATCCAACAGAGGAATCAAGAATAATGTACAAATTAATGAAATAAAACTCGAAACTAATTCTAATATCTAGCTACCCAGGGTCTGGAGTCACAATTCACGAACTAATAAAGAATACTTTAAGTATTTGGCTGAAAGAAATATATATCTGTTTTGAATGAAATAAAACAACAATCTAAATAATGTAGAGAAGACCCTAGGAATCTGCGGACGCCAGTAGATCTACCCCGTGTCTCCGTACGAATACTCAGCTACTACTCGATAACTCCACTCTGGCCGGAACCTGGATCTGCACAAGAAGTGCAGAGTGCAGTATCAGTACAACCGACCCCATGTACTGGTAAGTGCCGAGCCTAACCTCGACGAAGTAGTGACGAGGCTACGGCAGACCATTTATAACATCACCCGGATACAATGTATAATAAAGCAAGAAGAGAATCATAAACTAATTAAACAGTAACTTGCAACAATTAATAAAAAAAACTCGGTTAACTTTTCCAGATCTCAACTATAACCAATCCTCACAAAAAATTCCAAGTTCAAATTTAAAATAACTGTAAGTGGGGGGGGGGGTATGAAATAACAACAATAAAACGGTGAGTATTCCAGTCTTTATGTTTAAAATCAGTAAAACTTGAATATTGCTCCTTGTTGCGGCGTGCAACCTGATCCCACTTGTCCATCCTTATTCCTCCTCCCTATAAATATATCACCATTATTTCTCTTGTTGCAGCGTGCAACCCGATCCCACCTGTCCACCCTTATTACTCCTTGTTGCGGCATGCAACCCGCTCCCACCAGACAATCTCATCTCATCATTTATAAAAAAAAAAGATTTCACAATTTAGATCAAAGTCTTTCACAGTATTTATGTCTCAACAAATGTAAAGCGAAGGTTGTACTATTTTCAGAAATTTCACCAATTATCACTACACAGCGAAACCAACTGAAGTGTGTCATGAGACACTGACAACCAGCTCAGCCATTATTGGACCACAATGAAATTTAAGGAACAATTAATACTCCCAAATAAGTGAAACAATATCTAACAAACAAACAAACAAACAAGTAGACATGGAGTAAAATAAATTGGAAACGGGGAAGGGGACATGCTAAACAGATAATTTGGTGGTACATAGATACTCGTCACCTCACATATACACCACACACATGAAATTTCACATAGCATTTAAGTTGGGGATTCCTATTCCCTCAAGTCAAGGTTAAACCAACACTTACTCGATCTCACAAGCAACTCACTACTCAAGCACAACCTTTCCTTTAGAATTTCCCTCTAACCCGCTGTTGGTCCCAAACGCACATGCAAGTATACGTGGCCGTACAAGTAATATAATGATAAATCAAGTGTCGAACCCGCAGAGACTTGTGTAAACTACTTACTAAATCATTATAATTGTTATTTAATCAAGCCAAAATAAAAATTCAGGAATGTAACTATATTATACTACGATTCTAATAAATAACTCATTATCAAGTAACGAGAGTATTGTGTATTTAATAGAGACAAATATTCCAGGGTTGTGATCGATTCACCATTCATATTGTGTTCTAATTAAATCTCCCTTTCATATAATTCACTCATGATTGCTAATTAATCGATAATTGCTCTCATAGCCTTCTCCCGAAGCACTACTCGTCTATTCTCAATAGATTAACGCCTATATTCCTATGAAATTATCTATTAGAACGCACAAAGATTACGATATTTAATTAAGCACGGTGACTAGGTATATTCCTATCCTAACCACAAATCCGCTCCCCTGAAGGATTAAGATCGCACTCTCTTCAATTCTTCTCTAATCTATACACGGCTTTCCCAAGATTAACATAGATAGTACATAGAACCTAACTGTTGGCCAGACAATTAAGAAATTAAACACAGAATTGAAGAAACAACCATATATTGAGTGAATTAAAATCAAGGTTAAACTAATGTCGAACAACAATATCCATGGCTAAATCACAACCCCAGAACAATGGGTGTTTAGCCACTCATGCTAAAATCAAACAATTGCATAAGTGTTGAATTAATTGTAAATATTAGAAAAAGATGAAGAAAACTGAGAATCCTTCGCTCCCTAGCAATTCCGTGTGTATATTTCCGCCAAAGTGGCGTGAATCCCATAAAAATAAGCTTAGACTTGCTTTTATACGTGTTGGGTAGGTTTAGGGCCGAAATAACCGTGTCCCGGGAAATTTAGGAAAAAATCTCGTCACCGGCACCTTGGCTAGAGCAGGGCGCGCATCAGGGAGCTGCCCAAAATTATGTTTCTGCCTCCAGCACCCAGCCCTGCCCGTGGCGCCCAAAATCGTCGTTTTCCCGATTTTTGCGTTTTGGCTCTAATTTCGCGTGTTTTGCCCCCAATTGATCCCGAATCATTCCTAAACATAAAAACACTTCAAATTAATATAAATCATCACATTTAACATCTAAAACTCACGAAACAAAAGTAAAATATGAGGCGATATACATAGAAATATATACACTTTAAGCTAAACATCACCCGCTCAAATCATATCATAATTGGTTCAATATCATTAATTATTGATAAAGGAATTAACTTTATGGTTTTCCTATGTTTTCCTATCAAAATACAAAAATCCACCTCGGACCCGTTTGGTCTAAATTCGAGGTTCGGACCAAATTCCGTTCACCCATTCTCGCCCAAGCCCGGATATACAATTGGTTTTCGAATCCGTCCTCAATTCGAGGTCTAAATTCCCAAATCTCAAAGTTCCTAAGTTCTAAACAAAAATCCCAGTGTTTACCACGAAAACTCTAGGTTGAAATCTTGTTAAAAGTTGTTAAGGATTGAAAGGAATTAGTTAGGAATTACTTAACTATGATTTGGAGAAGTTTGAGTCCTTGGAAAATCGCCTATGGAGGTTTAGGATTTGAGAGAATTGAAAAATGGGTGAAAATCCCGTCTAAAAACGTATTTGAGCAGCTGCAGTTATCGCAAATGTGATCAGGGGTTCGCAATTGCGAACCCTTCGAAATCCATGATGCCTTCGCATTTGCGACCTAAATGTCGCATTTGCGACCTAAATGTCGCATTTGCGACCAGTGGGCTTGCTGGGCAGTCTTCGCATTTGCGAGGATGGCCTTCCCAGGCCTGGTTCGCATTTGTGATATAATGTCTTACAATTACCAGGCATGTTAACTTCGCAATTTTGAAGCCTGATCTCGCAATTGCGAGATCAGAGTCCTAGACAGACACCAAACACCAGCTATGAAACTTTTCTAAGTCTAAACACTCAGTGGCCTATCCGAAACTCACTCGAGCTCTCGGGGCTCCAAACCAAACATACACGCAAGTCTAAAAATATCATACGGATTTGCTCGTGCGATTAACTAACAAAATAACATTTAAAACTACGAATTCAACCTCAAAACTCATGATTTTTTCAAGAACACTGAAATTTCACTATTTCTCAACCGGATGTATGAATCACGTCAAATCAATTTCGTTTCTCACCAAAATTCACATATAGGACTTAAATATCATAAAAAACCTGTACCGGGATCCGGAACCAAAAATACGGGCCTGATACCCACGAGTTCACACATTAATTCATTTCTTTATTTCCTTAAAAATCCAGCAAAACAATTTTCTTCAAAAATTGATTTCTAAAGCTAGGGACCTAGGAATTCAATTTTGGGCATATGCCCAAGTCCTATATTTTACTGCGGACCTCGCGAGACCGTCGGAACACAAATCCGGGTCTGTTTACTAAAAATATTGACCAAAGTCAACTAAAACTAATTTTTTTTAACTCTAAAACTTATTATTTCTCATTTTTTCACATAAAAGCTTTCCGATTTCACGCGCGGACTGCGCACGCAAATTGAGATAAATAAAATTTATTTTTTAAGGCTAACGAGCCTGGAATGGGGTCTTAATTCATAATATGACCCTTTGGGTCATCACAATCTCCCCCTCTTAGACAAACATTCGTCCTCGAACGGACATAGAAAATTTCCTGAACTGGCAAACAAGTGGGGGTATCTACTCTGCATGTCCGACTCGGACTCCCAAGTAGTTTCCTCAACAGGCTTACCTCTCCACCGCACTCGAACTGAAGGGTAACTCTTTTATATTGAAAAAATCATAAAGAAGAAATACTACACATCTATTGAAAAATATTGAGTAGTCATTTAGAAATCATTGATTGAGCCTCATTATGCCTATCAATTGAAAGTGTGGAAGAAGTTCAAGAAGAGTCCAACTCTGAGGGAAAAAGTGAGATTTAATTTGAGGAATCAAGAATTGAACATCCGCCAACCGACTCCATGAGTATTAGTGATGCCAAGAAAAATGAGGAATTAGAGTCAACCGGTGTAATTGAAAATATGGTTAAGATTGACTCTAGTCCGGGGGAAATAGAGGATGTCAAAATCCGGGAAGAATTGCAATTTGGAGGGTTGACGTCGCATTCCGAGCATTTTTTCAATATTGGACTTGCGTGGTGATATGAAAATTGAACTACACGAGTCAAGGAGGAATTGCGAGGGGGAAAGACAAAGGCCATACAATTTACAATTTGAAAGAACAACTAGGCAAAATGATATTTCCTCACATGAAAGCTAAGAAGTGCAAAATGAAGAAATTAACACTTGGCTTGATCATCTATTTACCACCCCCACCGCTCGTGGTCACAAGCTTGAATCCAAGCTAGGTGCCCAGTTCATATCGTCCAAGTGGCGAGAAAAGTGGTAAAGTTGATCTGCGTCGTGCAACGACGTTAAATGCGGCGCTTGGTGGGAGGCAACCTATGAGCATGTATTTATGAATTATTTGTATTTTTTTTAAACATAATTTATCTTTTAAATTTATAAAATAAAATAACAAAATCTCTAAAACTTTTGTCTTGCATAATTAGGTTTTTGGTTTAAATTAACACTTAATGACACTATTTAATCACATTTCTTAGAAGAAAAACCACAAAAATCGGGTCTTTTAATAATTATTGGTATTACCATTTAAAATTAATGTTCTTACTTTTTATAAATTAATTTAGACTCATTATCTAAATAATATAGGAAAATAGTTAATTGATTTCATGGGTTAATTTTATTTTTAGTAATTTAATTAGGTTTATTGTAATTTGGTTCATGGATTAAAAAGATAAGGGCTAATCATCAGTTAAAAGTTCCTTGATTTTAAATCATAGTTCATTGATTATTCATCGATTAATTATGATTTTCATTTTTATGGCGCTTGGATTATTTGACCCTCTCCCTTTAATCCATTTCTGATTTGTTAAACTGATGTTTGAATTGGGGATTCAAATCTGAATTGATTAGCTCGCTTATTCTGATTTTAGCATATGTCTGTTCAATGCTGGCTATTTCTTGAGATCAATTGATCAAATAAAGAGCAATTAAAGGGGCTGATTTGTCAATGAAATATTTAATCACATCTAGATTGAATTAAACTTAAAATCAGCTAACCTGAGGACTATATTGATTGACTTAAATCAGAGTTGACACCTAATCCTAGTTAACTAAGGAACCTAACTAGGTTAATCAACTAGAGTTAACAATAACCCAAGTGAGTAACCCTGATTACCTAATGGTAAATTCAGGGACTCCAAGGGGTACAATAGGTAATGTAGACTTAGGAAATCAGAATTTAAGTGTAAAAGGGTCTTTTAATAGGTAAGAATGTTCTAGAATAGGGGCAGTTGTCCCAAAGATAGGGTTAACAGTTGTACCTGTACTATTTTCAGCCCAATTAGATAAGGAATATGCTAATGAGATGCTACCCTAAAAATCCCTATAAATACCCTACCCTATTTTCTGAGAAGGACACTTTTTGACCACAGATTTTATTCTTCATTACCACAGATTTTAAGAGAGATTTTCCACAGAATTTATATACACACACACTAGAATACTGCTCTGAAATTCTACCACTACTCTGGAAAAAAGAAAACAGAAAGAAAATACTAAAAATATATACCAAGATGGATGCAAGAACTTGCTGAAAATTGGTTTCTTTTGGCTATAGTTTTTGAAGAAAAAATGGTATTTTGCTGCTGATTTTCTTGGGAAAAACTGGTCTTCTTTGTTGGTTTCCTATTCAAAAAATTGGGTCTATTCAAGCTATATTTTTTGGATTTGCTGATTGTTGCTGCTGGGTTTTCTTCTTCTTGCTGATCTCCCTCTTTGCCTGACCTTTATTTGGTCAGGTTTTGTTACTTATCTCTTCAAAAGGTATGTAACAACTTACTTGTAATGAACTTTTCAGATCTGAATTTCTATTCCCTATGGTTGTGCAAATCTGTAATTACAGTTAAAGTTTCTTTTCTTCATGTTTGCATGACAACCTGAATTCCAAACTTTTCTTTGGTATCTGTTTAATACTGCTTGATTCTTGTTGATTTTAGACTATGAATATATGGGTGTTGTGTTGCTAATAAGTTGAATGTTTGCTTGTTGTTTGCCTTTGTTTTCTATTGAGAAAATCTGCACTAGGGTAGATGAATCTGACCTTCTAATGGTCAGATTCACCCCACAATAGTGCACAAACAGTTACTTAATCATTAAATTACTATGTTAAAGAAGAGGGATACACATTGTATGGTTGAAAAGGCATTAGGGAATGGAATCTAAACCATATAAATGGTCAGATTCACTCCCTAAAAGTGCCTAGAATAGTCAAATCCTCGTATGGATACTTGCTGAAGTTTGTAGTGTAGCATAAAGGTGAATGTTAAGAGTCTAATAGGTTGGCATCACTGGAGTTGAATCTGGCTTTCTCCATTGTCAGGTTCATTCTAGGAAGAATGCACAAAAAATATTTTTTCTTTTAGTATTATGTAGTACAACATCATTAGAGTCAAATATGACCCCTTTAATGGTCAGATTTGTTCTACAGAATGCATAACATACTAGTTCTGTTTGGTTGTTTAGAAAAAAAATGCAAATAGAGGCTCAAGTGTATAGCCATAAAGGATTCAAGCTGGAATAACCAGTTAGAAATTGTATTTTCAACTTTCTTTTTTTTTTTTTTTAGAAAAAAAAATGTATTTTTATAGAAGATGTAATTCTGTTTCAGAAAAGTTGTAATTTATTCAAACTTACTTCTCTTTTTTTCCAGAATCATTGTAATATAAGACTAGACACTATATTCATTGTATTTGCAGTCTTTCGTTTCCGTATGTATGTATCCATATAATTTCAGAAAAGTGGGGATAATTAGCTCCCGTTCTGTTTTGAGTAAAACTGGACTCGAATATGGCTATTCTGGACAGTTTAAAATAGGCCAAGCCATTGATAATGGCCTGTTAAAGCTTGAAAAGGCCTGAAGATAGTCCATTAGGCTTCAAAAATACGAAAAGCCCTTAGTCTCAAGATTGTTTGTTTTCAAATTTAAATACGAGGTTTAATATGTTAACCGTTTGAATATTCAGATTTGATTGACAAATTCAATAGCGTTTTTTTCTAAACCTTTTCCTATGGTTTGTGTTCAAATCAGTCTGTCCAAAAGAATCCCCCGTAAATACCCATTGAAATCCTGAAAATAACTATTTTAGATCAAAAGAATTTCGAAGTATATACAAATATGATTTTGTCATTTAAAGCGTTTTTCATCAGATCCATTTCGTATTCTTCAGATTCCAGAATTCATAACAATATTCAGGATTCAATATGTATGGATTGTGAATCAGATAGCATGAGTCTAGGATATTTGAAGTTGATAAAACTATTCAATCAATAATCTACGTGTTTATTCGACCTTTCGAATATGTGAATTGCAAACTAGTAATTTTTAAATCTTTCTTTGTTAATATGCTTTAATTAAATTACATAGTTTTACTCTTTCTTGCAAAATTAGCCACAATTAGGATTGGCCAAAGGGTTGAACGATAAATTGAGGCTAAAATATGGTCATAGCCCAAGTATCTTGTTCTTTAGGCTAGTGGACTTAATTTTAGATAATCCTCTACATATCCTCTAGGTAGAAAAGTATTCCTTTAGTTTGAAATTTAGTAAGTAATCAAAAATTACTTCAAACAACCATAACCTACACTCGGGCGTGGCAACTCGTGCCCCCGACCCTCAACTTCAAACAACAAATAAAATCACACGTAGCAATCGGAGGTGCATTTCAAGTGACGTGGTTGCCATGTGTTCAATAACAACAAGTGCACGCCATCGTGACTTGTTCTAAGATAAATCCATAAATATCCGATTTGGTTTATATATATATCCCGTAAAGTTAAAATACCTCTTTTAGATAAAAATTCCAAAACTTAGGGAATAATTGAGTATCATCTCAAATAGGAATTTTAAAATTGTCATGACCATAGTCATGACTATATAATCTACACTTGGGTACGACAACTCATGTCCCCGACTCTAACTCAAAACAATAATAAAATCAATGTTTTAATTGCGGATGCATTTCATGTGGCGCAGTTATAATGTGTCCAAAAACAAACAAGTACACGCCATCGTGACTTGTTTCAAGATAAATCCATAAATATCAAAAGCGGCTAAAAGTAAAAAGGCTAAAATGCACAATAGGTTTAAAATATGTAAATAATCAAATAATTAGGCTAAATATCAATAGTAAGCGACCGTGCTAGAAACACGGAACTAGGGAATGCCTAACGCCTTCTCCCGGGTTAACAGAATTCCTTAATCGGATTTCTGGTCGCAGACAACTTAAAACAGAGTCTAAATTTCCTCGGTTTGGGATTTTCAAAAAAAAATAAAACAGTGTCCCGGAGCATCGTCAAAAATCCGGGTGGAGACTCTGAAAAATAATAATAAGTCCCAAATCCGAATAATGTCACTTAAAGTGGAAAAACTCCCTAATTACCCCTTTCATAATCCGGGGGTGGTGAAAGAGGAGGTGTGACACAACCCATCGTTTTCTAAATCTTTAATCATTTTGAAATTTACATTGTTTTTAACTAATCTGCCAAGTTTTAGAAGAACTTTCTTTTTGGAGTTGATTTGAGTAGGTCGGGGTGACGGAGAGCAACAAAACCAGTAGCTGAAAGTTGCAGAATCACCAGCATTCGCATTTGTGAAAATCACTTCGCATTTGCGAAACTGGCCCAACTGGCAAAATCGAGAAAACTGTCGCATTTGCGACCACTACTGAAACCTGGAAGTTCGCAATTTCCAACAGAGGGTCGCAAATGCGACGTTAGAGGGGTTTTAATGGATCTGGTCATTCATTTTAATTAAAACTACAAGGTCTTTGAGACAAAAAGGAAACTGACGATTGGTATTCTCCCAAACTTCAAACTCTCGAATTTCCACTCCTAAGTGCAAGCATCCAGGTATGATCACTTAATCATTTCATCATCATCATATTTTTCTTCTTCTTCTTCTTCTTCTTCTTCTTCTTCTTCTTATTCTTCTTCTTCTTCTTCTTCTTCTTCTTCTTATTCTTCTTCCTTCATTTATTTTTCTCAAAACCTAGGTTTCCAGTGGTTCCTTACAAAAGAAAATATATTTTGCTAAATCGTTAACTGATTTCTGGGTAAGGTTGGTTGAGAGTGTGAGCCTAATGCTATGCTATAGATTGGGGAAGTCTGAGTACCCATGATTCTATTAAAGTAGGAGTGGTTTGAGTGTTGAGGTTCTTGGCCGAATCGTTGAAATTTTTCTTGCAATTCGTGGTTATATGTGATGTTTATTGCCTATTTGAGTGCCTAAAAACTAATTGGTGTGTTTAAAAGTGGGATTCATGGAAGAAATTTTTATGCCTGAAAATTGTTCTAGGGCTGAGGACGAAAGGTCGCAATTGCGATGGCCTCTTCGCATTTGTGATCGTCACATTTGTGAGAAGGTGGTCGCAATTGCGAATACTCGCATCCCTTACCATCTTCGCATTTGCAAAGAAATTTTCGCATATGCGAAACCTGTGAAAACCCGATGCCTTCGCAATTGCAAAAACAAATGTTGCAATTGCAACATCAGAGAGCAGACACCTGCAGATTTGAAATTTTTTTGAAAATTTTTCTAAGGCTGGTTTCGACTGTCCAATCATTTCTTTGGCATCTTTAAATCAGTTTGCACATATCTCGTATCCATGCCACATTTTCTCCTATTCTTTGTTTGCAGGTACATAAACTGACAATGAGCACTAACTCCGTGAATACGCGCAAGACAGTCCTGTGGAGATTGAGGAAAATTATGACCATCACTGATTCTTGTCACGCGAGTTCCAAGAACGGTATTATGCCAATTTAATATCGAAGAAGTTGCTCCCGGAAAGTGGGATAGTGTTGGATAAGGTCCCGGAACGTCTTCCTGAGTTATACCAGTGACTTTTAGACATCGGATGGATCTGTTTCGCCCCTCAACCTTGAAGACCCAATGAGAAATAGTTGAGGGAGTTCTATGCAAATCTCCCGGCCATCAGGTTGAAAAAACCAAAGATGAGGATTCGCGTAAAAATGGTGCATTTCGGAGTAGAAGTTGTGAACCACGCCTATCACCTCCAAGACCATGATATGGACCCATTCCGTGCAAAAGATTTTGTTCTAGGGGATTGATTGGTCTCCCAATTATGCCCGGGTGTGGATGCTCCTTGGGCAGCAGAAAATAGAGGGATCACATTCAAGGAGTTCACTGGTGGAGCTAAGATATGGTTGGCCATTATATGCAGTCGCGTCTCTCCGGTGTCGAGAATATGGAATGTACCTGTAATGAGAGCCTAGATGGTAGCATGCATTCTTGATGATATTCCTCTCAATGTTGGTGAGATCTTCATCAATGAACTGAGGGAGTATCGGAAGCTAAACAGTCCATCATTGATATTCCCATCCCTTATCACTGAGTTGTGCCAACTTGCTGGGGTTGAGGAGGATTTGGGGGACAACTAAATAGAGCCGGGAAAGCCTATCAACCCTTTAAAGAAAAGAGGAGAGGGCGAAGCCGTCAAAATCAAAAAGAGAAAATTGGGATTGTCTTCTCAGACCGAGAAGGTTAGCCAGCCGTCATCTTCCACCGGAGGACCATTCGCTATGCTTTCCAAGGAAATGCGGCAGATTCGCGAGCTTGTAGGTCACCTTCCTCAAGGACCTGGGAAACATCTGAGGGACCCTGTACATACATTTCAAATAAAGACTTTCAAAAGTACCTTCATGATCAGAAGAAGCAGGGGTATCACCTGAAGCAGCTGGAGAAGGCATATACTGATTTGACCACGACACACGATGGATTGAGCTCTTCTCATGCCAAACTGGAAAATGCACAAACCAGGATGAAGAAAAGGGAGAAGAAGAGAGATAAATTCTTCACCCGCATGTGGAAGGGTGTGAAGAGGCTATTGAAAGTTCTAAAGCCTCAAGAGCCACTACCATCGACTGAGCCGGATGAGGATGATGATGCTCTAGTCCATTGGTCCGAGGAAGAAGGAGAAGAAGATGTGATGGAGTCCGACAATGAGGAGAGCACTTGATGCAGTATTCAGGGAGCACCCTTCACCATTTTATTCTATCTTGATTAGTTTCATTGGGGACATTGCAACATTTTGAGTTGGGGGTGGCTTCTTGCATAATTGTGGATGTGATGTTATTTTGTTTCGAAGTGAATTGATATTTGTTTTTGTTTTCATGTGACGTTATTTTGTTTTCATGTGAATTGTTATATTATATATGTATTATGTTTTATTTTGGTGGCGATATCCTTGGTTTTCTTTTCACCACGATCTTTTTTTTCTCCGAGTATGCCAATTTTCTTTTTGAACCGGGTAATATTTTGATAAAACTTTATTTCGACTCTTCCCGATGATGGATAACTTGGCGACTTTATTAAGGGAATTAGTCTTGTAGTTTGGATATAGTTTTTTTTTATTTACGAAGAATAAGTGGTTTGAGTTGGGGTTGTGCCCATTAGCCAATTTGTGGCTTGCTTGGTACCAACATGATTTAAACCTCGGCATATGAATTCTTGATTTTTGAAAAAGGAAAATGATGTAAAGTTCTCTTGCATCATCTGTCGTCTAGAATTTTCCCGGGATGTGCTTCAAGGCGAAATCTTAGACTAGCTTGGTTTGAAATTTTTTTGATATTAGGCCTTCCTTGGACTGCTATGATGCCTAAATTTCCTACCTATGCATATTTTCCCTAGTCAACCCTTTTGACCCTTTAAACTTTTCTTTGGCAACCATGTTACAAGCTGTCTGAGCAATGGGCTGAGTCATACCCCCTGCCGCGGCCTCTGGTATGGCCTGGGCCTCTGCCCCTAGTAGGAGTTGTTGCTGCTGGAGGACCTGATTGCTGGTCAACGGAAGAAGAAGCACGTGTCCTCGCTATTTGCGAGAGAATAAAGGAGTCCTATCAGTATTTGAGATAACAAGAACCTCAAGACAAAGTCGAAATAAAATGAGTATGTTCCTAACTTCATAGCCTCTGAGAGATAGGTACAGACATCTCTGTACCGATCCTTCAGACTCTATTAAGCTTGTTCGTGAATTGTGAGACCTAAGCAACCTAGTGCTCTGATACCAACTTGTCACGATCCAAATTCCCAACCCTCGAGATCATGATGGCGCCTAACACCACACTTTCAAGGCAAACCAATGTTAGAAATTAATTAATCATTTTCTCCGAACAATTTAATTAAATATAAGTAAGCAGTTTAGATTAATGCAAAATCTAATACTATCCTACAGAGGAATCAAGAATAATGTACAAATTAATGAAATGAAACTCGAAACTAATTCTAATATCTAGCTACCCAGGGTCTGGAGTCACAATTCACGAGCTACTAAAGAATACTACATGTATTTGGCTGAAAGAAATATATATATATATATATATATATATATATATATATATATATATAT
>ML333925.1:0-12515 GCA_005239505.1 Nicotiana paniculata
ATAAAAGAGCTCTGTTTCCAAACAGATTTGTCCATCAGTAATGGGGATCACATTGGTGGGAATTAGGCCGATACGTCTCCAGCTTGTGTTTCCAAGTCAAAAGTTTAAGCTGGGACACCACGTCGATTAACTTTGCGTTCCGCCATCACATATTCCACTTCCTTCGACAAGGAAGTCGTCATCCTTTCCGGTGGCCTCTTGGGAACNTTGAAGTTTTTAGGAAACTTGTCCTACTTTGTCTATGATGGGGAATGTCCCCTCACCACTGATAAACACCAGAATAAGCGATATTCACTGGGCCAAGAATCTCCCATGTCAGTACTCTTATCAATTTGAAGCATTTTGCAAGTTCAAGTTATATACGTGCAGAAAATCTCTCCTCTCTTCTTGTAATTCAGAAACTTGATGTAAGCACATGAACCGTGCATCTATTTCCAAAGCAATTTTCACTAATCGCATTGACTTAAAGTTACCAGGAGAACAAGCAATAACACCAAACAAAGTGTCAAACCATTAAAAGAGAGAAATGCAAATAATGAAGTCCTAAACATATCAATCAAATAGGAGACTCAACACAACCTCCGCGTATGAGAAACTATGACTATTCAATCCAGTAACTATGAAACGCTAATATGAAACTAAAATATTCAAACTTCACTGCATTTAGCAACAAATCAAATAGAAATCCAAGGATAAAATCTGACCAAAAGCTTCATTGCTCACCTGTTAATCAAGATGAGTGTTTCTTTTCCATGTTCTCCACTTGATTCTCCCTTAATCCTGATAAAAGAAAAGAAATGCAATACCTCAAGAAGATATAAAAGAAGAGGAAGAGAGAGAGGTAGAGGGTAAAAGAAAGAGAGATATTGATAGACAACAGTAAATATCACTGAATGTGAAAGAAATTAGTAAAACTAGATGGAAAAGCTATATATATATATATATATATATATATATATATATATATATATATATATATATATATATATATATATATATATATATAAATCAGATAACTTGGTGATGGTGATGGTGACTTGCCATGGTGAAGGCACCGCCGGTGGTTGGATGATAGTTAGTAAGGGATTTGGGATAAACAAAAATAGAAGAAAAAGGAATATCTAGACGGTGGCTGAATTAGAGTTGAATTTAATGGGCACTTTTTGTGGTTTACAAGGAGGGAATGGGTGAGCGGGAATGAAGGTTAAGAGGAAAAAAGTTGGAGGAAATATAAAATACTAAGAGTTGAATTTCTATTAAACTTTTAATGGCTATGTCTTGTAATTACCACTGTAAGTGTATCTATTCCTGGCAATTAATCTATTGCCACTAATATTTGAGTGTCGGGAGTCAATTAGCGGCAAATCACTTATTTTCACTAAATAATAGTTGCAATTATTAGTTTTTGTAGTAGTGTGCCTAGGGTCCATAAGCCTCCTCCAAACTCTGATACATTGGGGCTGGTCTTCCAATCTTTTACAACTGTTTCTCCGACAAAGATTCTGGTGTGAGCATTTTCTGGGGTCCCTGAGGCCCCAGGGAACTTTGACACACCAGAAGCCCATTTTGTGTATTATGGATGGACTACCTGTGGACATCAGACTTGCTTGCTTGAAGGTCTGGCTTCCAGGTTGATGTTGGACCTGCTAAGGCTCCCTATAGTGTAATGAATAGCTTTATGTAATTCATTCATATTGGTCTTTAATAATGTAATAATCCTTGTAAAAATATATATGGGGTTATTAATAAAAGCTGGAGAGGGATTGTTATATATCTTTGTCAGGTTCGGGTAGAAATCATACTTATAGGTTGTTGTGGTGATTCTTTATATGCATACCATTAGAAATCATGCCCATAGGATCTTGTATCACCGTTTGAAATCTGAAGTTTCATACTTTGCATCCTAGAAATCCTGTTTATAGGTCGTTTATCAATTCTGCATCAAGAACCCATGTTTTATGCATACTTTCAAATCTCAATGTGCATTAGAGATCATGTATATAGGATCTTATTTGTGTAACTTAATACACTTGCCTGGAAATTTGTTTAAAGTTCCTGCTCACATAGATGTCAGCATATAGGAGATATAAAAGTCACTTTAGATATCATGCCTATAGGGTGAAATCAGTTTTCAAACGTAGAAAGCATGCCTATAGGAAATAAATAAATCAGTTTCAGCACCTAGAAATCATGCCTATAGGAATTAATTAATTCTGTAAATTAGAAATCATGCCTATAAGAGTTAACTAATTCTGTAAACTAGAAAACATGTCTATAGGAAATAAACAAATCTATTCTAACACTTCAAATCATGTTTATAGGAATTAACAGAGGTAGATACCATCCCTATAGGATTCTGTTCTGGTTATCACTTAGGAAAACTTATAGGAATTCCGGGGCTAAAACGAATTGTAATTTAATGCTGCCTGAAATTTGCCCAGATTCAGAGTTTTTAACAATTTAGTAGGCAAACTGATAGGAGTCGTTGCTCGCTTTAATAAGGCTATTATATATTCTGTTTATGCTCATCTAAATATCCTGCCTATAGGATCTTAAATCATTAAAGATTGTTTTCTTTAATAGCGTGAATTTGTTTTGATTACTTGTGGAGGTTAACATGAGCCCCTATTTGCTCTTTATGTGATAGTCCTACTTGACTTTTGTTTGTCACTTAGTTTCTCATTTTAAGCAACATAGGTGAGTCTAGAACCACCTTAAATAGAGGTCCTAAACACCTCCGGGACCATAGGAAAGGGACGGGTAGTGCACGCATAAGGCACGAGTTAGAAGCTACTAGAACGTTTAAGTAACAACTGAAAGATAGTAATTGGGTAGTAAAGGAGATGATGACATGTACTAATACTATGTGTAGCACCCCAACCTGGGAAAATTCACCAAGTATTGCATAGAAATTATCCTATAGGCTAAAAAACTTAGGACACCTTTAATCCATTTTTTAAATAATAGTTGTCTAAATTGCAGTATTTTTCTTTAAAGACTAATTCGATTAATTAAGTTCGGTCGGGACCCACCGTTGTGGACCTTGAGGGGTGCCTAACACCTTCCCCTAAAGGTAATTTCGAGCCCTTACCCGGTCTTTGGTGATGCAAACTATTTTTATGAGTTAATTACTCTAGGTGCCCTAACGCACCTTAATCCGTTAGGTGGAGACTCTTCAAATCCCATATCCCATCCCAAAAGGAAGGGAGTTGTCTCAAAAAATGTCGAAACCCCGGACTCCGTGAGGAAAAGGGGGGCGCGACAGTGTTTCTCGATTTGAAGAAAAAACAAGTCGGAAACGTGTTTTAGTTATCTGAAAAATAAGTTTTGAGTTGCTAAACTTGTGGGACTGTTATGGGGTCGTTTTAAAATTTTATTGTGGCTGAAAATTAGTTGGTATAATTGAATATATGGTAGTTAATGTTGTTGATAAATTCTAAAAAGAAGAAGGGGTTTAAAACTATAGTTGTTAAGTCACAAGTTGAGCCTGCCGCTCGTCGGGATTGTTAAATTGTTTTGAAAGGCTTATTATGAGTATTTGTTGATGTTGTTTGGTCTATTTTGGATGTTGTAACTTGTGGGAAGACATATAAACAGGGGAGGTACTGTACGTTTTATCGTAGAATAAAGTGTGTCATTCAAATGCAATAAGTTATGGCATTCGTATTGTGACGCAAGTATTGTTCATTGCTTGTAGACACAAGAGTTGCGTGTTAAGTTAGCTTGAGGATTGGATGGGATATTTTGAGGTATGTAAGGTCTTGCTTTATTTTCTTTGGCATGATTCTGTAAGTTATGTTGCACTTATAAGGAATTCAAGTGGGCGAGGCTTTGTATACGTATTATACCGACGATTAAGGTCTGTCTACGAGTATAGTCATATGAATGTTGTAATAAATTGTGTTTGTCACAGTTTCATATATTCTTAAGAGTAAATAGAGCCTTCCGAAAGGTCCTTGTCTTTTGTATGTAACAAGATGTCTAGATGTTAATTAAACATTACGTACGAATGGTCTGACAAATCAGAAGCAATACAGTGTCAGAATAATAAGGAATAGTTATATATGAATGGTTCAATAAGGTAGCATATTGTATAGTTTGCAGAATGATACGAATGTTTTGGCCTAAAGAATGGCATGATTTCCAATACTTACACGTTACGGTTCACGAAATATATAAAGACCCACGAATATAGTCATGTTTCTCACAAGTTAAGTAAGGTTTTATTATATATGAGGGAGATGTTAAGAGACGATATACATTACCTGTAGAGCTGCAAACTATAGAATATGATAAGTTTAGCAATAAGAATATAGTTGATAAAGCATACTCCCACAACTCTTGTTGTGTATTGATGAATGGTTATGTATATGTTTAACGAGTAGCCTCACAAGCTAAGCATATTACATAGATATAAGTAGACAAAACAATGTAATCCCTAGAAATGAGTCATGATGTGAAATAAGGATAAAAGTGCGATTCTGAGATAATTACCACGTTCTTTATGGCTAAATAATATGGAATACGAAGGATGAAGTAACAAGCGCCTAAGGAATACGGATTGGTTCCTGTAATGAGTTACTCACAAACTTATATGTCATGAATACGAGTTTATCTGTTGAAGATTGAATGATGTCTTCATGAGTGATATGAAATGAATATGTATATGACATGATCCCTACATACGGTCTATGAATGTGTAGGTGTACCGTTGAAGCCTTATGGATGGTCTATGAACACATAGGTACATAATGAATGTTGATTATGGACAGTCTCAGTTGCACTCATAGCCAGACCTCCGTATTATGAGTCGTATGGACGGTCTACTATGTTACGCGTATGAGCCACTAATTATTCGTATTTTTGAATTAGCCTTACGGACGGTCTCTTATGAAATTTCATGAGTGCCACTTTTATGTTTTAGTGTAGCCCTAAAGATATTTGATCTATCTGAGGTAAGTATTCAGATATAATGTATGATGGCTAAAAGATTGTTATAGAGGAAGTTCCATAATATGATGGTTTCTAGTACATATAGCATATGGAAACAAGTTCAGGTATATCTTGACATGCATTAGATATATATACGACATTAGATGTTCTCGGCCAACAGAGCCTTCCCTTTTCAGTCTACATCTTTGTAAGGTAAGTTGGATAATTTAATACTTAGATATGTTACGGGTCAGAATAAGGTAAGTATGATTCCCATATCTCATTTATCTTCTAGACTTCTTTCAATATATCATATATACATGTCAGTTCAGTTTCAATTAAGATATTCATATGTTATTTGACTTACATACTTAGTACATTTCTTTGTACTAATGTTCCATCGTCGGGGCCCTACATCCATGCCTGCAAATTCAAGTATCTAGTTTGACGGGCTCTTATCATAGACGGGGTTGATATCCAGCTGAGGATTGGCAAACTACATTTCATCTGGAGTACAACCGAGTCTAGAGGTTATCAAACTGTCTTATGTATATATGTACTTATGGGTAGGTCTATGTCCTCTCCTGACCATATTTTGTCGTCAGATACCCTTAGAGGCTTTGTAAACACATGTTTTGTATGTATAACATGTCAGAGGCCTTGATAGTCTATGTGTATTCATGTTTTGAGTAGGCTTGCTAATACATCATTTGCCCATTTATAGTTACACGAGACGAGTTATGTTTATGTTGACCCATGATAGTTACAGAAAGAACCAATTCAACCAAGTCGGCCTATGTATATTCTAGTTTTCGCCGAATGATCATCAGTTACAGATTGGTTTGCTCGGGCCAATACGGAACCGGGTGCATGCCTACCCAGGTTGAGGCGTGACAACTGCCCACCATTATACATTCTTCAATGGCCCTCATAATTGTTATTAAAGAGGACCTTAATCCTAGGACCTTAATCCTAGGACCTTGTTCCCTAGATGTAACTATAAATAGTGAGCTCTATCATCATTGTAAGGACATGGATTCTCCTACAAGCATATATTATTCTTCACCAAAGGCTCAAATAACATTGTACTTTCTTGATTATTTGCATTATTCTTATTGCTCCGGTAGTCGGAACCAAAATATCTGCCGTTTATTTCAATTTTAAGGCTAAGTCTTATATTTTTGTCTAATTCGTCTGTAATTTTTGGATCAAATTAATTCACTAATCTATGAGATATATATAAATTCAATTATACCGTTTTACGGGTAAACAATAACGATAAGAATTAAAAGCAAATAGTATGAAGTCATGAAAGAGGCAGTTTGCCTTTGTTCTTTTCAATAGTTTTGTGATATTAATGAGTAGAGTATGTAATCGAAGGACACAAATAACATTTATTTTTCTTATGATTAACTAGCGTGCCTCGACAACTGTGTTAGAGAGAAGGACTACGGGAAGGAGAGGAGAGGCACTCTGACCAGAGGTGTTCGTCGGTTGATACGCTATGATATTTAGATATTTCGGTTCGGTATTTTCGGTATTAGATTTAAAATGCTATATCAATACTGTAACTAATTATATTCGGTATGGTTCGATTTTTCTCTTTTCGGTTTCAAATTATTCGGTTTGGTAACTTCGGTTTATTCGGTTTGAATACTAACAAGTGCATAGAGTCATAGACTATAATATTCTTAATTAAAGTACTCAAAGGTACAAAACACAAAACGTTTGTTGATGAAAGTTTTGTCCAAAACCAACAAATATCAACCTAGAGAGATAAAACTACACATAAAGGAATAAATTTGATCATTATAAATGTCTTCTTACTTGCTTAGAGTTAATTGATGAACTTAAAAGAATAAAGGAAAGTAAAATTTTGTTTTTTTATATTTATGTTATAATTAATAGTATGTGTTTAATATAATATATATTTCGATACAATATCAGTATTTCGGTGTTCCATTTAAAAATACCAAACACCATATCTGATACCATATTTTTTAAAAACTTAAACCAAATACTATATCGAATACCAAATACCAAAATTTTCGATTTCGATACGGTAATTTAGTATTTACCAAATTATGCACAACCTTACCGGACCATGTGCAAGCCTACAAATTCACAACTAAATTGCGGTCATTTAAATAAGTAAACAATAAATGAAACTTGAAAAGAAAAAAGGAAGAGAATAAACCATAATCTAAAGGCAGAACACAAAGAAAAAGACTACAACACTATATAATCGTGATGAAACCTCTCGATATATTTTTTCACAATCTCGTAACTCCAAAATCCTATAATAAATAAAAATATATTAGCCTATTATTTTAAAAGCAAAAATGCAAAATCACTAATTATCGTGGTCGTGATAGGTGAATCGAAAGTTAACAAAGAAACTACGCCCAAACAATTAATTATAGACTAAAAACTATTATAAAAAATAAAATTAAGAAGTTTATCCGAGAAAAGGGTCTGTCCAAGATCTAATATATACTTCCTATTGAGCACATGTGTCTGGTGGTTCTAACCGGGAAAGGACGTCCCTTTTCTCCTCAATAACGGGGCTTTGGTCCACGGCGGACCAGACGTAGCCACTAAGGCAAAGCCAATAAGAGCAGTACTAGATCCAACTGTACCTCGATCTCAGAACCTAGTCGAGAAACCATATCAAAATTCCTTTATACTTTAATAAATCTTAGATCCATTCATGGTATATATAGGAGAGAAATTAGCTATTCGACATAGATATGATATTTTTTGTCGGACATCGTCCTGACTAGGAGAGTACTAATCTATACCATAATTAAAATAATAAAAGTACCTTGAGAGACGACCAAGCGCCAAGTAATTGCTTGCTAAACTGATCTAAAACTTTTATTACAAATCGGAACAACAGCGAACACTTTGTTATTGAAACTTTACAAGAACTATCTAGAGAGAGAAAAGAGAGAACTTTACAAAAAAAATTCTGATGCCTTTCACTTAAGCGAAAGACCCTTTAAATAATAAAAACTAAAGACAGAAAGAATCTTTATACAGTAAAATTTAGGTCCCATGTGGGTCCCTGAACAGTATATTTTCTGTTGAAACAGTATATCTCCTGTTGATGAAACAGTGTATCTACTGTTTGGATGTCTTGTCTCCTACTCTTTCATTATTTGCCATATTTTTCATCTATGGCTTTCATCCGTTGCAGAAATTCTTCTGCATCTTCGACTTGGTTTTCTGACAATATTTTGTCTGTTTCTGCTGGCTGAGCAAAATCAACCGCATCTTCATCGCTTGTTACACTGTTCATTGAAGTGTCTGATTTATCAATCTGCGATATATTTTGAAGAAGGTTTCTTTTTACTTCTTCGAGATAGTCATTGATCATTTTTTTCTTTGTCCCCTTCTTGGTAGGAAATCTTTCTAGCCATATGTTTTACCGATGGCTTCTCCATTAATTCTTTTCCTTTTTCAAATTCTCAATTTCTTCTTTTAAATCAATCAAAGAGGAATTTCTTTTAGAAAATTTATTATTACTCATAAGACGGTTATCAACCTCTTTTAAATAATAAGGAGTAAAATATTCAAAATCATCCTTTTTATTATCAAGGGGTATAGAAGAACTTGAACTAGCCTCATTAGTGGTAGCTAGACTGATGATTCTTTCACAAAGTTTGTTATTAGAAACTTCTTTCAAAAGTTCGATCACGTTGTCATAGGTGATCATGCTAACACCAAGATCTTGGAATTGTGATTGCAACTTATAAATTTCATTGTCTTCACAGTTGCAAGTATCATCTTTGCAAGTAGTACAATGATCATTACCTTTATCATTATCTAAAAAATTAAGAAGTTCTATATCAGAACCTGAATTAGAATCGGAGTAATCTGCATCTGAACCCGAAGTGTATAACAAACCATACACCTTATCAAAGGTCTCATCATTTAATTCTAAAGTTTTCAACTTAGTCAACTTACAATTGGGGGCTATATGACAAAAGTTTCCACACTTATAACACTTGATTTTCGACAGATCTCTTCCTGATCTATCTTTGGTAAATCTAGTAGACTTGCGAAAGCTTTTTCTAGCTTCACATTCTTCCTTAGTCCTACATCTAGATATCCTTTTCTTGTGAGGTTCTTCAGTTCTAGAGGACTTATAATATCTGCTTTTATCTTTATTGTAAGCAGAAGGTCCGGGTAAACCGAACTGAGTACAAAAGTCTCCAAGCTGAGATCTTTCTTTAAGCTTATCCATCTTAAGTTGTCTGGACATAGCCAATTCATTGCACAAATTTAACCGTTCTTGGGTGCAAAAATAAGTTTACCATAAGTATAATCTTTGTAGGGAATTTCAGTATGACTTCCCCTAAGAGTTTTTTGAACTCTTTCAGCAAATAAGGAGGGAAGCCCATCTATAAACTTGGCTTTCCAATGATCATATTTATTTTCGGATAATTCCATAACCCTACTTAGGAAGGTATCTTTGTACCATCTGAAATCACTTAAAGTACACATCTCAGTCCATTAAGCAAAGTTCGAATTGTTTCATGCTGATTGGTAAATCTACCATTGAAATGTTCTAATAAATCTACCATTGAAATGTTCTAATATAGTCAGAACCAAAGTATAAACGGCGTCTTCTCTATTTCTTACTAGAGCCATGCCTAGGTTATCAACACCTTCATTAGCCGCTGTTGCATTAATAATTGAAAAGGGAATACAAGTTATTACTGCGCATAAATGGTTTGTTAAATGTACTATTCTGATTGATAATAGTTTTTCCATCACTAACATTGCCATGATTGATAGCTGTGCTGATGTTAGCTGCATTCAGGAGGGCTTAGTGCCTACAAAATATTTTCAGAAAACCACTCATATGGTTAAATCCTCTTCGGGACATGCTTTAGATATAAAGTATAAACTGTCTAATACTAATATTTTCCAAGATAAGGTTTGCATTCCTCATTTCTTCTTTCTGGTAAAAAATCAGTTATACCTTCCAATTATACTCGGAACCCCGTTTATAAATGTTATTTATCCTTTTACTTACATAGATTCAAAAGTATTTTCTTCTACATATAAAGATAATAAAATAAGTTATATTTTTGTTATAGATCCTGTAACGAGAGATATTAATGCTCTTATTAATATGAAACAAAAGCATGTTGATTATCTACAATTGGAAGTCTTTAGTCTGAATATATTCGACTCTATAAATTCTACTAAAGTAAGGGAAAAGATCAAATTGATTTCCAAGTAGATGGCCGTTGATATCTTTGGTGATCATCCTAGTGCTTTTTGGATTCGAAAGAAGCACATTGTTACCCTTCCTTATCAGGATAATTTTTCAGAAGATAATATTCCCATTAAATACCGTCCTTGTCAAATGAATGCCGAATTGTTGGAATTCTGCAAAAAAGAAATTGATAATTTATTACATAAGGGTTTGATAAAACCGTCCAAGTCTCCATGGTCCTATACTGCAATTTATGTTACTAATACGGCAGAAAAGGAACGTGGCATTCCCAGGTTAGTCATAAATTATAAACCCTTAAATAAATATTTGAAATGGGTAAGATATCCTATTCCCAACAAAAGAGATCTTTTATCGAGATTATATGACGCCAACATATTTTCAAATTTCGATTTAAAATCATGTTATTGGCAGATCCAGATTTTTAAAGAGCATTCCTACAGGACTGCTTTTAATGTACCATTTGGGCAATACGAATGGAATGTAATGCCTTTTGGTTTAAAAAATGCTCCATCCGAGTTTCAAAAAATTATGAATAATATTTTCAATCTATATCAAGATTTTATCATTGTTTATATTGATGATATTCTAGTATTTTCCAAAACTTTTGAAACCCATATAAAGCATCTTGAGATATTCAAGAAAATTATTATTCAAAATGGTTTGGTGATATCAAAACCAAAAATGAGTTTATTTCAAACTGAAGTCCGATTTCTAAGACATCATATTAGTCAAGGAAAGGTTACGCCTACTCAAAGGGCGATTGATTTTGCATCAAAAATTCCTGATATCATTTCTGATAAAACTCATATCTATGTCAAACACTTCACCTTTTAGTACTTACTTCTCCCAGATCCATACGATCAAACTCATATCTATGTCAAACACTTCACCTCTATCTCATATATACCATAAACGTCCTAGGCTGATACCAAATTTCAGGATCTGTAACCTAGCGGTAATCCGCCCAGTCATGGATCAAGCAATTCAATATTCTTAAGCTGGTGGTACTCCGCACTGCATAAGAATTGAAATATACAAGAATTTTGTTATGGCTTTTCAGACTGCAAGGACAAATTTTTATCCGAGCAAAGGGTCTGTCCAAGATCTAATACATACTTCCTATTGAGTCCATGTGTATTGATTTATATAAAAATCGTTATAATTACCTGCATATTGGTATGGTTCAAATTGCCTTTAAACCTTTGACTCTTAAAGGGTTGCCTGAGACTTTCCTAGCTGCTCTTAGAGATGCTAGAAATTTAAATTTTCGACAGTCTCTAATGGGTTCAATAAAATCTGCAGTGATGCGCTCTNTGGTACTCCGCACTGCATAAGAATTGAAATATACAAGAATTTTGTTATGGCTTTTCAGACTGCAAGGACAAATTTTTATCCGAGCAAAGGGTCTGTCCAAGATCTAATACATACTTCCTATTGAGTCCATGTGTATTGATTTATATAAAAATCGTTATAATTACCTGCATATTGGTATGGTTCAAATTGCCTTTAAACCTTTGACTCTTAAAGGGTTGCCTGAGACTTTCCTAGCTGCTCTTAGAGATGCTAGAAATTTAAATTTTCGACAGTCTCTAATGGGTTCAATAAAATCTGCAGTAGCCTATGGTCCAGTGTATTTTAATACACAACCAAATTTGCAGTTATCGCTCTCTGATGTAAATAATATAGATGCTTTAACTTTAAATGAAAATGCATGGTTATAATTTCGTGCCTGATTCGGAACTGATATGTCTGTCCTATAGAATTTATTTTAAATTATTATATACTTTAAACCCAAAATGTAAGTTATACAATACATCTGATCAAACTATATTGGTGGAAACCAATTTTGCAAGGTCCAAGGTCACCACTAGGAGACCCATCAAGTGGGAAGAAATAAACTTTTCAACTACATGGACTCTAAATTCGGTTATATCCCCAAGTCATCTAACAGATGCGGTTACAAATTCTAAGTATTCTCATATTTCACAAAATCCCGATGGTAGGATTTGTATTCACTTTTCTGATAATAGCTATGCACCTCATAGGCAGTCTTTTTCTAATAATAGACTAATGCCTACCGATAGTTCTATTTATAATAGACGTTCTTTATCTAGTCATAGACTTTTTCCTGATTTACATCATATTTCTCCGATTGAACCTATTTATGGTCCAGCTCGTAAAGGTGCTGCTTCTTTACACACCATCACAATTGATAATAATCTGATGGTAGAAAAGGTTAAGATTGACCCCCGAAAGAATGTGGTTCAGCTAAATGATGATGGTTCTGACAAGGATATTCCTTCTGCCTCCGAGATGGAGTTTGATTTAAATA
>MDKI01282488.1:0-15919 GCA_005239505.1 Nicotiana paniculata
TATATATATATATATATATATATATATATATATATATATATATATATATATATATATTGTCACCAGTTAAGATATGATTGCTCCGCCTTAGCCTCGTCACTACTTCGTCGAGGTTAGGCTCGGCATTTACTCAGTACATGGGGTCGGTTGTACTGATACTACACTCTGCACTCTTTTGTGCAGATCCAGGTACCGGCCAGCAGTAGAGATTTTTAGTAGCAGCCATCCGTTATCTGGAGACACGAGGTATATCTGTCGGCGTTCGCAAATCCCGAGAGTCTTTTCCTAGTTCGTAGGGACTGTTTTATATTTTCGCAAAACAATATACTATTTCTTTCAGCTCATTATTTGTAGTATTCTTTAGTAGTTGGTGAATTGTGACACCTGACTCTGGGGTAGTCTTAGATTTATTTATATAATTAGTTTGTGGTTCGGCTTATTTATTTGTCTATTATTTTATTTTTGGAGTTATTCGTTAGAAATCATTAGATTAAGTTTATCTTAAATTTATTTTATTATGTTTAAATGGATAATCAAAGCAAAATAACTAATCAAACTCTAACATTGGCTTGCCTAGCAAGGGTGGTGTTAGGCGCCATCACGATCCCTAAGGTTGTAAATTTGGGTCGTGACAACCTTTCTCATATGATAGAAATCTTAGTCTCATGAATATTTCTCCTAAGATACGAAAACCTATTCTGATGTATCTTTCTCCTAGGATAGAAATCTTAATCTGACGAATCTTTCTCCTAAGATACCAAAAAAAAAGAGGACCTAGTCTGATGAATTTTCTCCTAGGGTATAAAGTCTTAGTCTGATGAATCTTTCTTCTAAGATATTAAAAAAGAACCTAGTCTGATGATTTTTCTCCTAGGATAGATGTCTTAGTCTGATGAATCTTTCTCCTAAGATAAGAATCCTAGTCTGATGAATCTTTCTCCTAGGATAAAAATCTTAGTTTGATGAATATTTCTCCTAAGATAAAAAACCTAGTATGAGGAATTTTCTCCTAGGATAATAATAAAATAAAAAAGAAGAAGTCTGGAGTAAAAAGAAAAGGTCATTTTTTCATGCCTCAAAAATTAAGCATTGGGGAAATTTGCTTAAAAGAATGATTTTCTCAAAAAAAAAAAAAGAAAAAATGAAATTTATTTTTCTCAAATGAAAAAAAACATCAAAAACCTTAAAGAAAGCAAAAGATTCTTCTTGGTTCATTTTAGCATAAGGTACACAATTCAGTAGTCTCATTTTCCAACATAGGATCTTCATTCCCTAGTTGGTTTTATTTTTAGACATAGGGTCTCCACTCCCTAGTCTCTTTTCCAATATAGGGTCTCCACTCCCTAATTGATGTCAGCATAACCTGATGTCAACATAGGGTGTCCACTCCCTAGTTGATGCCAAGATAGAGTCTCCACTCCCATGTTGATACCAACATAGGGTCTCCACTACCTAGTTGATGCGAACATATGGTCTCCACTTCCTAGTTGATGCCAACATAGGGTCTCCATTCCCTAGTTGATGCCATCATAACCTGATGCCAATATATGGTCTCCACTCCCTAGTTGATGACTTTCCAACATAGGGTCTCCAATCCATAGTTGATTTTATCTTAGACATAGGGTCTCTACTCCCTAGTCTACATTTCCCCCGGGTACTCCACTCCTTGATATCTTTGTCAATATAGAGTATTCCATTCCCTGGCCACATTTTCCCAGCATAAGATACATCAATCCTTAGTTGAGACATCTTTTGACAAAAAAGGAACACCATCCAAAAAAAAAAAACAAAAAAGAGAATAATCATCATGATCCTTTCGGGGTACACTATTCCCAACTTTTTATTGCTTTCAATAAAGAAGTAGCTTAGAATTTTGTTACATATAACTCACAAAATTTTTCTAGTGAAAACTGGGGCAGAAAATTTCGTTTGTTTATTTTGTTTTGGTGTCAGAGCAGGTTTTACCTCGAGGCACAAGGTTCGAGATGATCAAAATAAGAAGTCTCGATCCAGAATAAAGAGAAAAAAAGTGAATAAGTAGATGAAAGATGTGCTGCTCAAGACATAGCTGAAGTCACGAGCACTGCGTGTCTAGTTTTCATCAGAAGAAGCCGTAGAAGAATGAACTAGCATTTGCAGCTAGCAGGCATCAAGGTTCAAATCAAAAGTCTGCATGAAGCACCATTCAATACTCAAGATCAAGCTTCAGAATATTTATAGATAGGAATCTTGTAACTCTTAGGTGATAGACTTGTTTAATTCTTTTACATTTTGATTTTGATGTAATAACGGGACCATGGACCAGAGCCTCAACGAAACTCAACTCTCGAACTCATCATTCCATCATTATTCTTTAACTACACGCGACCTGATTTCCTTATAACCCGGAATATGTAGGTTGTCCAAAATCAGGACTCGGTTGCACCCTTTCTTTTGTTTGTTTTCCCTTTTGAACAAACGTTTAGTCAAAATTAGTCACATGGCTCACCTTATCTTTGCCTGAAAACTCTTCATGTTTCCAAGCAAAGAGGGGCATGCTGTGAGCACCTAATTTTTGACCAAAATAAAAATTTTCACCTCCTTTATAGTATGTAAATATTATTTGAGTTTAACCTTTATTTCATTTTTAGTAGATTTTTTTTAAGAAAATTAAAAATCACAAAAATTATATGTTCTTGATTTTAAATATTTAGCTAGTATTTTTTATTTTACTAATGAGTAATTTCCACGTGGCACGATTCTTCCTTATCTTTTGTAACAAACTCACATGCTCTCTCTAAAAACTCACATGCCCATACACACTCTTTTTTTCTTGTCCACCAATTAATCCCTATACCTACTCCTATATAAACACACAAATACACATGAAGGAAAAAAGGGGAAAGAGATGCACATCAGCTCACTCCTGTCAAGAACAAGAGTTCCTCCCTTTCCTCCAAGGAAACCAGCCAACTTAAGCCATGAAAACCTCCAATTTCTCCTTAAAATCAACCATCTTCCCCATCACCCAAGACCCAATTGAAGCAATACCAAATTCTTCCGTTAAACTATCAAAAACAGCCATGTAAAGCATTTAAACGTCACCAAAAAAACAGCAACCAAACTCCAGCGAAAATATATCCAAAACAAAAGCTCAAACGCAACAAAAATCCAGCAAAAACGCACCAGAAATCAGCTCCAAAACAGTCCCAAAATCAGCAAGAACAACTCTATTTTCAGCCGAAAACCCAGCAAAAATCAGCCATGAAACAGCCTTGAAACCAACTGCTTTTCCTCCGCAAAACCCAGCAGATCCTAACCTAAAATGGAATAAATCGAGTGAAGCTTTTGTTGAGTCCGGTTTTCATTTTTCAATAGCTTCGTTTGAGTTTGTCAGCGAGGCTATTCGGTCGAGGTTTGAAGAAATATCCAGGGCCATTAGTTTCGTTGTATTACACATCCATCAATAAAGGTCTGGTTTCTCCATGTTTATCCCTTTGTTATGTGTTTCTTTAAGTTATTCTACTTTTGGTATTAAACGAATGAAATTCCTATTTTGAGTGTTTATTTCGATTTGTATTATGGTTGTGATTGTACCGTCTCTGATTGATGAGTTGTTTATTTGTGAATTTATTAGTTGTGTAGATGAACTTATTTTGTCTTTTATAAATACTTTCTGGTGATTTTAGTAATTATGTGATTTACAAAGTTTTCTCTGGTTTTGGGTCTTAAGTTCTTGAAGTAAAAAAATATTTTCCTTATTATGGAAAGAATCTGGAATTGTTAACTTTAACGGGCCATGAAACTTCAATTAACTTGGTCTAGAATGGTATTCGTTACTCTATGGCTATTTGATTGCAAATTGCCAATTACTTGTGTTTTTCTTGAGCTAATTTATTCACGTTACCGTGACTTTGTGATTTAGCATGTCTAATTCAAGATAAACCCTCCAGTGGTAATAATAATTACATATATATTAAATAGTTTTTCTTTTTCTGTAAAAGTACACATAATTTAGATTGCTAGATAACAATTAATATGCCATTAGAACTAATGTTGCTGTAACTGGCCCATTTAATTGAATAAATGTATCACATAGTATTGAATCTTCACACCTAGTCACACGACATAAGGCCTTTAGCTTAGAGACACAATCATAGCCTTAGGTATATTCCTAATCGAACTAACTATTATAATTATGTACACGTACGCGTGACATAGTTGTGATGCCAAAAACAAGACAAGGAACACGTTAGCGTGACCTTGGTTAAACATTTCTAGTAAAATAAAACGCCTTAATCTGTCACGACCCAAGATCTAACTCAGGTCGTGAGGGTGCCCAACAGCGGGGTCGGGCAAGCCAACACTCATTTTACTAAGTGTTCTTTCTTGTTTGAATAAACATTTCAACATATACCAAGTTTTTGAAGCTTAAAACATAAATCGAAAAGGATAATTAGCCAGTTTTAATCAAAAGTTGTCATAAGGAGGCTTGAGCCAATATATACAGACCCGAAATCCATAATAACTACCACGTTTGTGCCAAGAACTAGTGTCACAAGTCCTACGGGCATACTAACAGAATATACAAAAGATATAATATATAGTCCCACTGTCTGAAAGAAATAGACGGGAAATAAGCCAAAGAAACTCTATGGTGCTGCCGAGGATCGTGAGGAGAAGCAGCTCACCGTGAAGTCAGGTCCAACTATGATCAGAATCGAGCTCAGGTCTGATAACCTGATGCACCAGCCTCAGAACCTAAACAGTTATGTACAGAAGCGTAGCATGAGTACATAGACAAATATGTACCCAGTGAGTATCCCGCCTAACTTCGAAGAAGTAGTGACGAGAGGTCGACTTGACACTCACTAAGGTAACAAAATGATTAAACAAGATATAATATCGGTAACAGATATACAAGGATGATAAAACACTATACATTAAAAATAACAGTAATTCAAATAAATACTAGAAGTAAATATACAATTTCAACTTCATTATTACCTTTTTTTAAAATATTTGACCACGCAATATCCATAAAAGAATCATTAACAATTTAGCATGCGCATACAGGATAAGGACAACCGACCTGAGCCATCATAATGATCATATCTGTGCACTGCCGAGGGTCGAATGGCCCGAACCATAATATATCTTTCAATCTCACCGTGGCGTACGGTCCGCTCCCATGAGAGAAGGGGAAATAACACTCCGCTCGCGGAATGTAAATTGCGAAGCAGTCACATGCACTCACAATCCACACATTATTCTTTATAAATTACTTTTCAGTGAAAAATTCCTTAAAATTTCTCAAATTCCATGATCTCAGGGAAACAAGCCGCATGTAACATTAAATAATTAAGCATATAGTTCATTTCAAGGAAAAACACAAGGTATGGTGTAGGCCTAACTACCTGGACATAACAATAATAGTCGCTACGTACGGACTCTCATCACTTTGTGCGTACGTATCCCCCACAAACATTAGCACATAGCCATTTAAATCACCTACGGGGGACAATTCCCTCTTACAAGGTTAGAAAGGAGACTCACCTCGCGTCCAACCTACTCCCTGGGTCAAGAATGCGCCCGAAACTCTGACTCATCACCCAAGGACTCGAAACTAATCAAATATTACGTAAATATATCAAATCATACTCAAAGCATGGAATTCTCCTACTATTTAGTCAAATTCATCAATCTTGAAGAAATCCCAAAATCCAACCCCGGGCCCGCATGCTCGAATTTCGAAAATTCTCGAACGAAACACTCACCCATAACCTAAGGATCGTTAATATATGATTTTTGTATGAATTCATATCTAATTCACGGGTAATTCTCTAAATTCTCGAAAGCCCTAGGTTACTACTCAAATCCATAATTTTCTACGAATTAGGTAGTTAACTTCAACTAGGAATTCATGCATTAACTAACTTTAGGATAGAATACACTTACCTTTTAGTAGCTAGGTCGTGGGAATCTTTTCCAAGCTCTCAAGATCATCTATGGTGGAAGAAAATGGGATAATTCTATATTGAAAGACCTTACTGCCGACAGGGGTTTCCGCACCAGCGACTCGACGATCGCTCTTGCGGTCTCGCACCTGATAGCAATAGCTCGCACCTGCGGAAAATGGGACAATGGCCTGGGCTCGCACCTGCAGGCAGGGTCTGCACATGCGGCTCTGCACCTGCGGGAAAGGGCCCGCACCTGCGAGAAATGGGCAACCCACCTGGGGGTCGCACCTGCGAGGCTGGGACCGCAGGAGCGGTCTCGCACCTGCGACTGGGCAACCGCACCTGCGGTCACATCAGATTAGGTGCGCCAGCAACTACTTTAGTTGGCTTTTGGCCTCGTTTGGTGCCAGAGAGGCACCTGGGCCCACCCGAGCCCCCGTCCAAATATACCGACAAGTCCCAAATCATAATACGGACTCGCTTGAGCCTTCAGAACAGAAACAACAATGCACTGAACTGACCTATACTACTCGGAATGACACTAAATTTTGTAGGCAAGTCATAAATGACATAACGGAACTATTTCGGATATCGAAATTCCATTCGGACCTCGATAACATGAAAACACGTGCCAAACCACAATATGAACTTAAGGAAACTCTTATTTCGATATTTGGTGCCGAAACACTCCCGGGTCATCCAAAACCCATTCCAAACATATGTCCAAGTCCCAAATCATCATATGAAGCTAGCGGAACCGTCGAAACTCGATTCCGAGATCATTTACTAAAACCGTTGATGGAAGTCAAACTTTGCCAAAAAGGCCAACCTTAAGGAACTAAGTGTTCCAATATCTCTCTAAACATTTCCGAATCCCGGACCACCTGCCCCCGCTAGTCATAAATCACAATAAGCCGCTGAGGGGAGTTTCATTTATGGGAACAGGGTCCGATAACGCAAAAACAACCGGTCGGGTCGTTAATTCTTCACCTCTTAAATAAACGTTCGTCCTCGAACGGGTCTAGAATCATACCTGAAGTGCTGAATAAGTGCGGATATCTGCTCCGCATGTCCTCTTTGGACTCCCAGGTCGCTTCCTCGACTGGTTGGCCCCTCAACTAGACCTTCACCGCAGAAACCCTCTTGGACCTCAACTGGCGATCCTGTCTATCAATAATAGAAACTGGCTCCTCCTCGGAACCAAACCTCTCATCCAACTGAATAGTGCTGAAATAAACCACATGAGAGAAGTCAGCGTGGTACCTCCGGAGCATGGATACATGAAAGACTGGATGAACTCCTGACAAACTGGGAGGTAAAGCTATCTCATAAGCAACCTCTCCAACTCGCCTCAATACCTCAAAGGGACCTATAAATCTTGGGCTCACCTTGCCCTTCTTCCTGAACCTCATAATACCCTTCATTGGCGAGATTTTCAACAGGACCTTATCTCCCTCCATAAATGCTACATCACGCGCCCTCTGATCCGCGTAACTCTTCTGTCTGGACTGTGCTGTGCGGAGCCTCTCCTGAATCAACGTCACCCTCTCCAAAGCATCCCTCACCAGGTCAGTGCCATATAACTTGGCCTCGCCAGGCTCAAACCACTCGATAGGAGAACGGCATCACCGACCATACAAAGCCTCAAATGGAGCCATCCCGATGTTGGACTGAAAACTATTATTGTAATAAAACTCGGTCAAAGGCAAGAACTGGTCCCACTGACCTCCAAAGTCAATCACAACTGCCCTGAGCATGTCCTCCAATATCTGAACTGTACGCTACGACTGGCCATCAGTCTGAGGGTGAAATGCTGTGTTGAGGTCTATCTGGGTACCCATCTCACTATGCAATGCTCTCCAGAAGTGCGAGGTGAACTGAGGACCTCGATCTGATATAATGGACACCGGCACGCCGTGCAATCGGACTATCTCCCGAATGTAGATTTGTGTCAACCTCTCAGAAGTATATGTAGTAGCCACTGGAATGAAATGCACCGATTTGGTCAATCTTTCCACAATGGCCCAAGCCGTGTCAACCTTCCGCAGTGTCCGAGGCAACCCAACCACGAAATCCATAATGATGCGTTCCCACTTCCACTCCGGAATGGGCATCTGCTGAAGTAGGCCTCCTGGCCTTTGGTGCTCATACTTAACCTGCTTGCAATTAAGACACCTAGCCACATACTCCACAATGTCCTTCTTCATCTGCCTCCACCAGTAATGCTGCTTCAAATCGCGATACATCTTCGTAGCACCAGGATGAACAGAATACCGAGAATTGTGTGCCTCCTCTAGAATCCTCCCTCTCAGGCCATCGACATTAGGAACACATAAACAGCCCTGAAGTCTCAGAACACCATCTCGCCAATAGTAACCTCCTTGGCACCACCCTGAACCACTGTCTCCCGAAGCTCTGTCAAGTACTGATCATCAAACTGTCGAGCCTTAATCTCTCCCAATAACGAAGACTGAGCAACCACATGTGCTAAAACTGGGCGAGGCTTTGAAAGGTCTAACCTCACCAGGCGATTAGCCAAGGACTAAATGTTCAAGGCTAGAGGTCTCTCCTCTGCTGCAATGTAAGACAAACTACCCATACTCTCTACCTTCCTTCTCAAGGCATCTGCTACCATATTGGCCTTGCCCGGATGATAAAGAATGGTGATATCATAATCCTTCAACAACTCAAGCCATCTGCGCTGCCCAAATTAAGGTCCCTCTGCTTACACAAGTGCTGCAAGCTGCGGTAGTCTGTATAAACCTCACAGGACACCCCATACAAGTAGTGCCTCCAAATCTTAAGAGCATGAACAATCTCCGTCAACTCTAAATCGTGCACATGGTAATTCTTCTTGTGAACCTTCAGCTGGCACGAAGCATAAGAAATAACTCTCCCTTCTTTCATCAACACACATCCCAAACAAATGCGCGAAGCATTGCAATACACTCTATACATCCCCGAACAGGAAGGCAATACTAGAACTAGTGCTGAGGTCAATGCTGCCTTGAGCTTCTGAAAGCTCGCCTCACACTCATCGGACCATCGAAACGGGGCATTCTTCTGAGTCAATCTAGTCAATGGAGCTGCAATACACAAATCGGCGATAATAGCCTGCTAGGTCCAAAAAGCTCCTGATCTCTGTAGCTGAAGTAGGACGCGGCCAACTCTGAAATGCTTCAATCTTCTTAGGATCAACCTTCATACCCTCTCCGGATACCACATGCCCCAAGAATGCCACGAAATCCAAAAATAACTCACACTTGGAGAACTTAGCATATAGCTTCTGTTCTCGCGAAGTCTGGAGCACAACTCTCAAATACTGCTTATGCTCCCCCAGGCTACGTGAGTAACTCAAAATGTCATCAATGAAGACAATGACAAAAGAATCAATATACGGCCTGAACACCCTATTCATCAAGTCCATAAATGTTGTTGGGGGTATTAGTCAAGCCAAAGGACATCACCAAGAACTCATAGTGGCCATACCTCGTGCGAAAAGCAGTTTTCGGAACATATGAGACCCGAATCCTCAACTGATGATATCCCAATATCAAATCAATCTTAGAAAACACCCGAGCACCCTGCAACTAGTCAAACAAATCATCGATGCGCGGCAAAGGGTACTTGTTCTTAATGGTGACCTTGTTCAACTGGCGGTAATTAATACACATCCGCATGGACCCATCCTTCTTCTTCATGAACAGAACTGGAGCACCCCACGACGATACACTCAGTCTGATGAACCCCTTAGCCAACAACTCCTCAAGCTGCTCCTTCAACTCCTTAAACTCTTTCGGAGCCATATGGTACAGAGGAATAGATATAGGCTGGGTGCCTGGAGCTAAATCAATGCAGAAATCAATATCACGATACAGAGGCATGCCCGGAAGGTCTGAAGGAAATACCTCAGCAAACTCTCGAACAACTGGCACTGAATCAATCACCGGAGACTCTGCGGTGGTGTCCCGCACATAAGCAAGATAGGCCAGACAACCCTTCTCGACCATATGTCGTGCCTTCATGAATGAAATAACCTGGCTGGCTGCACTAACCGAGGAATCTCTCCACTCCAGCCTAGGCGACTTGGGCATGGCTAAAGTAACTATCTTGGCATGGAAATCTAGCACGACATGATAAGGAGATAGCCAATCCAAGCCTAGAATAACCTCAAAATAAACTATGTCGAGCAATTAAAGGTCCGCCCTGGTCTCGAACCCACAGAAGGTGATCATACAAGACCGATAGATCCAGTCTACCACCACAGAATCGCCCACAGGAATGGACACATATATAGGAGAACCCAAGGACTCACGAGGAGCATTGAGAAAATGAGCAAATAATGCTGAAACATATGAATATGTGGATCCTGGATCAAATAATATTGAAGTCTCTCTACCACATACTGAGATAATACTTGTGATCACGGAGTCTGAGGCCACTGCATCTGATCTGGCCGGAATAGCATAGAATCTAGATGGAGCACCAGAAGACTAAACCCCGCCAGAAAGAACAAGAGCTGACTATCCTCCCCCTGACTGGCCTCCACCTCTAGGACGACCACTGCCGACCTGTCTTGACGGCTGGTGCTCGACCCATAGGCTGATAACCCTGCTGCACTACTTTGCCCCTAAACTTGGGATAATGCCTCTTCATATGACCTGGATCCCCACACTCATAACAACCCCCAGGTATCATAGCCTGCTGCCCCAAAGAGGAACCCTGAATGGCCGGAGAGCGATGTGTACTCTCTGGCATAGCACTGAAGTAGGGACCGGGGGATCTCGGATAACTGGAATAACCACTAGGTGAACTCTGAATGGCTGGAGGGCGGTAGGAATGCTCTGGCATGGCTCTGAAATGAGGCCTCGCTGGAATACCTCGAGGAGGTGGTGGGGGTGCTGAATGTAGAGGCCTGCTGAGCTGACCTCTGCCGAACTGACCCCTACCCTTAACTGGGGCATCTCTGGAATCTCCGAAGAATCTGTCTCTCTTGTTCTGCTGACCCTGATCTCTACCTCTCGATCGATAACCCTCAATCTGACGAGCTATCTCGACCACCAGTTGATAGGGAGTCCCCATCTCCACCTCTCGGGCCATGTTGGCCCTAATACCGGAGTGCAGCCCTGCTAAAAATCTCCGCACTCTCTCGGCATCAGTAGGAAATATCATAAGTGTGTGGCGAGACAACTCTAAGAATCTATCCTCATAATCCGTCACTGACATCTGTCCCTTCTCCAGCTGCTCAAACTGATACCGCAGTTCTTCCCTCTCAGAGGGTAGGATATACATGTGTAGAAACATCTGAGTGAACTTCTCCCAAGTGATAGGAGGAGAATCTGCTGGCCTGCTGAGAATATATGACTGCCACCATCTGCAAGCTCTGCCCTCTAACTGGAAGGTAGTGAAGTCCACTCCATGGGACTCTGATATCCTCATATTGTGCAGCATGTCCCTGCACCTGTCAACAAAATCCTGGGCATCCTCGCCTCGCTCACCCCCGAACTGGAGGGTGAAATCGAGTCCATCTATCCAATAACTTCAGCGGATCACCGTCCGCAGCTGGTCTGGGCTCAGGTGATGCTGCTAAAGGCTGGTCCGGGGTATGATGTAATGATGCTGCCTGACCTGCAGCCTGGGCGGTAGGAGTCTGGGCCCCCTCTCCCGCCTGAGATGTGGCAGGATCTACTGGAAATAATAAACCAGCCTAGGACATAGTGTCCATAAACCGCATCATACGTCCCATGATCTCCTGGAAGCCTGGCGTCGTCATAAAGTCCACTGAAGCAGGATCTGCTTGAGGCACCTCACCCTGCTCCTCTATAGTAGGATCCTCTGGTGGTGGTGCAACTGGAATAGATCGAGGATGCCATCGTCCCCTACCTCTGGCCGGTGCCCTCCCCCAACCCCTGCCACGGCCTCGGACAACGGGGGTAGCAGCCCCTCCCAGGTCTGGAACATCAGATGCACGCGTCCTCACCATCTGTGAGAGAATAGAAGAATGAGATTTAGTAAACCATCAACTGCACGATAGAATAAAAATAAGGAGAGGTTTTCCTAACACCCTATAGCCTCCTGAAGATAAGTACATACTTCTCCTTACTGATCCGCAAGACTCTACTGGGTTTGCCCGTGACTCATGAGACTTACGTGAACCTAGAGCTGTGATACCATGTTGTCACGACCTAAAATCCTAATTCAGGTCCTGAGGGCCCCCAACAACGGGGTCGGGCAAGCCAACACTCATTTTACTAAGGGTTCTTTCTTGTTTGATTAAATATTTCAACATATACCAAGTTTTTAAACCTTAAAACATAAATCGAAAAGGCTAATTAACCAGTTTTAATCAAAAGCGGTCATAAGGAGGCGTGAGCCAACATATATAGACCCGAATTCTATAATAACTACCACGTGTGTGCCAAGAACTAGTGTCACATGTCCTACAGGAATACTAACAAAATATACAAAAGATATAATATACAGTCCCACTGTCTGAAAGAAATAGACGGGAAATAAGCAAAAGAAACTCCATGGTGCTGCCGAGGATCGTGAGGAGAAGCAGCTCACCGTGAAGTTAGGTCCAACTATGATCAGAATCGAGCTCCGGTCTGATAACCAGATGCACCAACCTTAGAACCTGTACAGTTAAGTACAAAAGCGTAGCATGAGTATATAAACAAATATGTACCCAGTGAGTATCCCGCCTAACCTCGAAGAAGTAGTGACGAGAGGTCGACTTGACACTCACTAAGGTCCAACAAAATGATTAAACAAGATATAATATCGGTAACAGACATAAAAGGATGATAAAACAGTACACATTAAAAATAACAGTAATTCAAATAAATACTGGAAGTAAATATACAATTTCTACTTCATTATTCCCTTTTTAAAAAAAAATATTTGACCACTCAATATCCATAAAAGAATCATTAACAATTTAGCATGCGCATACAGGATAAGGACAACCGACCTGAGCCATTATAATGATCATATCTGTGCACTGCCGAGGGTTGAACGGCCCGAACCATAATAAATCTTTCAATCTCGATGTGGCGCACGGATTGATCCCATGAGAGTGGGGGAAATAACACTCCGCTCGCGGAATGTAAATTGTGATGCGGTCACATGCACACACAATCCACACATTATTCTTTATAAATTACTTTTCAGTGAACAATTCCTTAAAATTTCTCAAATTCCATGATCTCAGGGAAACAAGCTGCATGTAACATTAAATCATTAAGAATATAGTTCATTTCAAGGAAAAACACAAGGCATGGTGTAGGCCTAACTACCCAGACATAATAATAATAGTCGCTACGTACAGACTCTCATCACTTTGTGCGTACGTAGCCCCCACAAATATTAGCACATAGCCATTTAAATCAGCTGGGGGGGGGGGAGGAGGACAGTTCCCTCTTACAAGGTTAGAAATGAGACTCACTTCGCGTCGAACCTACTCCCTCGGTCAAGAATGCGCCCGAAACTCCGAACTTGTCACCTAAGGACTCGAAACTAATCAAACGTTATATAAATATATCAAATTATACTCAAAGCATGGAATTCTCCTACTATTTAGTTAAATTCATCATTCTTAAAGAAATCCCAAAATCCAACCACAGAACCGCATGCTCGGATTCCGAAAATTCTCAAAGGAAACACTCACCCATAACCTAAGGATTGTTAATATATGGCTTTTGTATGAATTCATAGCCAATTCACGGGTAATTCTCTAAATTCTCGAAAGTCCTAGGTTACTACCCAAATCCTGAATTTTCCACTAATTAGGTAGTTAAATTCAACTAGGAATTCATGCATTAACTAACTTTAGGATAGACTTCACTTACCGTTTAGTAGCTAGGTCGTGAGACTCTTTTCCAAGCTCTCAAGATCTTCTTTTGTGGAAGAAAATGGAGTGAAAATGGGATACTTCCGCATTTAAAGACCTTACTGCCTATAGGGGTTTCTGCACCTGCGACTCGACGATTGCACCTGCGAGCAATAGCTCGCACCGGCAAAAAATGGGACAAGGGCCTGGGCTCGCACCTGTGGGCAGGAGTTCGCACCTGCGACTCTACACCTGCAGGAAAGGGCCCGCACCTGCAAGAATTGGGCAACCCACCTAGGAGTCGCACCTGTGAGGCTGGGGCTGCAGGAGCGGTCTCGCACCTGCGACTGGGCTACCGCACCTGCGGTCACACCAGATCAGGTGCACCAGCAACTGCTTCAGCTGGTTTTTGGCCTCGTTTGGTGCCCGAGAGGCACCTGGGCCCACCCGAGCCCCCGTCTAAATATACCGACGAGTCCCAAATCATAATACAAACTCGCTCGAGCTTTCTAAAAGCCCACAACAACGCTAAAACTCAAAATCACACCTCAAAACCCCTAGAATCAAACTTAGGAACTTTAAGTTTCTTGAATTCGCGAACAATGCGCCGAACCGACCTATACTACTCGGAATGACACCAAATTTTGCAGGTAAGTCATAAATGACATAACGAAATTGTTCCCGATCTCAAATTCCGTTCGGACCTCGATAATATGAAAACACGTCCCAAACCACAATATGAACTTAAGGAAAGTCTTATTTCGATATTGGGCGCCGAAAAGCTCCCGGTTCATCCAAAACCCATTCCGAACATACGCCCAAGTCTGAAATCATCATACGAAGCTACCGGAACCGTCGAAACTCGATTTCAAGATTGTTTACTAAAAATGTTGACCGAAGTCAAACTTCGCCAAAAATACCAACCTTAAAGAACTAAGTGTTCCAATATCGCTCTAAATACTTCCGAATCCCGGACCAACCGTCCCCGCAAGTCATAAATCACAATAAGCCACTATGGGGAGTTTCATTTAGGGGAACGGGGTCCAATAACGCAAAAATGACCGGTCGAGTCGTTACATAATCAAACACTCGTAGAAATGCTTTTAGGCACGATTCTTAAACTAGTATCATGATTACATACATCTTCACGTGACGTGATCCCGATTTTTTCAAATAAATTCATGGTACGCATCCGCGCGACTTTGACCAAACCTTTTCTTAAATAAACTAAGTGGTAAGAGTTGTGTACACGTACACGTGACATGATTCTTGACACATCAAACTAAATGGGTATACATACACGTAACTCGCATTAAGGTAATCTTTTAGATAAATTAAATAATTAGAAGTGGTAAAAGCTAAATATACACAGGTCTTAAAATGTGTAATTAGATCAAATAAGCCAAGTCTGAATCGTTAAGCGATCGTGCTAGAACCACGATATCCGAAAATGCCTGATGTGTAGCTAGACATCATGGTTTAAGGCATTATGTGCCTTACATTTTATGTTTTTAATGATAAAAATACACGTCGTATGTGTATAATGAAGTCTACTTCATGAGTAGGTGAATTGGAGATGGAAGCCGAGCTAAATGGATGCATAAACGTCAAAAATACGCTCAAGAGTCAAAAAGGAGTGAACCGGGCTATAGCCGGGCATTTGAGCCATAAAGCCTGGTCCCTGGTCCGGTCCAATCCGAGTTTTGAAGGTTATAAGTGTTTCCCGGTTTGAATTGAAGTCTCCTACACGTTTAGGGTTTGTCCCAAACATATAAATAGACCCAAAAACACAACTTTGAAAGAGATATTGACGTGGGGGGAATTCACGTGAAGGAACACACACCACGCATGAAGGAGACTTATACCTAGTTTTTCTTCTCTTCTCTTCATTTAATTTCATAGTTTATTAGTGCTAGAGTTTTTGGGTGCTACATGAACGTTGTAGTTTGAAGCTTGAATTGTTATTATTATTTTATCATATTAGTTTATTTATTCAATCATGCGCTTAATTATTTGATTGCTTGATCACCAATTGAATACTATCTACGAATCTAGGATTGAACTCGAGAAAGGTAATTCTAGATTCTATATAAGATTGGGTAGAGCAAGATCTTAACCCTTCAGGGGAGCGGATTTGCAGTTAGGATAG
>MDKI01160811.1:0-10859 GCA_005239505.1 Nicotiana paniculata
TTCTTCGGTTTAATTTGATATCCTGGACAAATATCATGCAATTCGGTACCGGCCCCATACCAAGGCGTCCGGCCTGGACAATGGCAGGCGATAATACATACATGACTCACGGAATTCCAGTTTAATTGCCATAAAATGCAAAAAAATGTAATTTGATCATTTCGAAGAGTTGGTTATGGTTCCTTGGGTCATATTTGATTCCCTAGAGAAATATCATGCGATCCGGTACCGGCTCCATACCAAGGCGTCCGTCCTGGACCATGGCAGGCTATAATACAAGAACGACTAACGGAATTCCAGTTTAATTTCCATAAAATGCAAGAAAATGTAACTTGATCATTTCGAAGCATTGGTTATTGTTCCTTGGGTCGTATTTGATGTCCCTGATAAATATCATGATATCCGGTACTGGCTCCGTAACAAGGCGTCCGGCCTGGACCATGGCAGGCGATAATACATGCACGAGTGGCGAAATTCCAGTTTAATTGCCATAAAATGCCAAAAAATGTAACTTGATCATTTCGAAGCATTGGTTATGGTTCCATGGGTTGTATTTGATGTCCCGGAGAAATAACATGTGATCCGGTACCGGCTCCGTACCAAGGCGTCCGGCCTTGACTATTGCAGGCAATAATACAGGCATGGCTGGCGGATTTCCAGTTTAATTGCCATAAAATTCAAAAAAATGTAACTTGATCATTTTGAATCATTGGTTATGAATCCTTGGGTTTTCATTGATGTCCCAGAAAAATATCATGCGATTCGATAGCGGCTACGTACCAAGACGTCCGACCTGGACCATGGAAGGCGATAATGCATGCACGACTTGGCGGAGTTCTAGTTTAGTTGCTATAAAATGCAAAAAAATGTAACTTGATCTTTTCGAAGAGTTGGTTATGGTTTCTTGGGTTATATTTGATGTCCCGGACAAATATCACGTGATCCGGTACCGGATCCATACGAAGGCGTCTGGCCTGGACCATGGATGGCGATAAAACAGGCACGACTAGCTGAATTCCAGTTTAATTGCCATAAAATGCCAAAAAATGTAATTTGATCATTTCAAAGTTTTGGTTATGGTTCCTTGGGTCATATTTGCTATCCTGGACAAATATCATGCGATTCGGTACCGGCTACGTACCACGGCGTCCGGCCTGGACAATGGCAGGCGATAATACAGGCACGACTTGGTGGAATTCCAGTTTAATTGCAATAAATGCCAAAAACTTTAACTTGATCATTTCGAAGTTTTGGTTATGGTTCCTTGGGTCATATTTGATGTCCCGGATAAATATCATGCGATTCGATACCGGCTACACACCACAGCGTCCGGCTTGGACCATTGCACGCGATAATACAGGCACGACTTGGCGGAATTCCAGTTTAATTTCCATAAAATGCCAAAAAATGTAACTTGATCATTTCGAAGAGTTGGTTATGGTTCATTGGGTTGTATTTGATTTCCCGGAAAAATATCATGCGATCCGGTACCGGCTCCATACCAAGGCGTCCGGCCTGGACCATGGATGGCGATAATACCTGCACGACTGGTGGAATTACAGTTTAATTGACATAAAATTCAAAAAAATGTAACTTGATCATTTCGAAGCGTTGGTTATGGTTCCTTGGGTCATATTTAATGTCCCCGACAAATATCATGTGACCCGGTACCGGCTTCGTACCAAGGTGTTCGGCATGGACCATGGCAGGCGATAATACAGACACGACTGCGGAATTCCAATTTAATTGCCATAAAATGCCAAAAAATGTAACTTGATCATTTCGAAGCGTTGGTTATGGTTCCTTGGGTCATATTTAATGTCCCCGACAAATATCATGTGACCCGGTACCGGCTTCGTACCAAGGTGTTCGGCATGGACCATGGCAGGCGATAATACAGACACGACTGCGGAATTCCAATTTAATTGCCATAAAATGCCAAAAAATGTAACTTAATCATTTCGAAGCGTTGTTTATAGTTCCTTGTGTCATATATAATATCCCGGACAAATATCATGCTATTCGTTACCGGCTCTATACTAAGGCGCCCGGCCTGGACAATGGCAAGCGATAATGCATGCACGACTGACGGAATTCCAGTTTAATTGCCATAAAATGCCAAAAAAGTTAACTTGATCATTTCAAAGCAGTGGTTATGGTTTCTTGGGTCGTATTTGATGTCCCGGATAAATATCATGAGATTCGGTACCAACTCCGTACCAAGGCGTCCGGCCTGGACCATGTCAGGCAATAATACATGCACGACTAGCAAAATTCCAGTTTAATTGCCATAAAATCCGAAAAAGATGTAATTTTATCATTTCGAAGCGATTGGTTATGGTTCCGTGGGTCGTATTTGATGTCCAGGAGATATATCATGCGATCCGGTACCGGCTTCGTACCAAGGCATCTGGCCTGGACCATGGCAGGCGATAATAGAGGCACGACTGACGGAATTCCAGTTTAATTGCCATAAAATGCCAAAAATGTAACTTGATCATTTCGAAGCATTTTTTTCGGTTCCTTGGGTCGTATTTGATGTCCAGGACAAGTATCATGTGATCCGGTACTGGTTCCGTAACAAGGCGTCCGGCCTGGACCATAGCAGGCGCTAATACAGGCACGACTGGCGGAATTCCAGTTTAATTGCCATAGAATGCCTAAAAATGTAACTTGATAATTTCGAAGAGTTGATTATGTTTCCTTGGGTCATATTTAATGTCCCGGACAAATATCATGCGACCCGGTACCGGCTCCTCACTAAGGCGTCTGGCGTGGACCATGGCAGGCGATAATACAGGCACGAGTGTCCGAATTCGTGTTTAATTGCCATAAAATGCCAAAAAATGTAACTTGATCATTTCAAAGCATTGGTTATGGTTCCTTGGGTCGTATTTGATGCCCTGGAAAATGTCATGCGATTCGGTACCAGCTATGTACCACGGCGTCCGGCCTGGACCATGGAAGGCGATAGTACATGGACGACTGGCGGAATTCCAGTTTAAGTGCCATAAAATGCCAAAAAATGTAACTTGATCATTTAGAAGCGTTGGTTATGGTACCTTGTGTCGTATTTGATGTCTCGGAAAAATATCATGAGATTCGGTACCGGCTCCGTAACAAGGAGTCCGACCTGGACCACGGCAGGCGATAATAGAGGCATGACTGGCGCAATTCCAGTTTAATTGCCCTAAAGTGCCAAAAAATGTAACTTGATCATTTCAAAGCGTTGGTTATAGTTCCTTGGGTCGTATTTGATGTCCCGGACAAATATCATGAGATTCGGTACCGGCTCCATAAAAAGGAGTCCGACCTGGACCACGACAGGCGATAATAGAGGCATGACTAGCGCAATTCCAGTTTAATTGCCATAAAATGCCAAAAAGTTAACTTGATCATTTCAAAGTGTTGGTTATGGTTCCTTGGGTCATATTTGATGTCCCGGACAAATATCATGAGATCCGATACTGGCTCCGTACCAAGGCGTCCGGCCTGGACCATGGCAGGCGATAATACATGCACGACGCGGAATTCCAGTTTAATTGCTATAAAATGCCAAAAATGTAATTTGATCATTTCGAAGAGGTTGGTTATGGTTCCGTGAAACGTATTTGATGTCCTGGAGAAATATTATGCGATCCGGTACCGGCTCAGTACCAAGGCATCTGGCCTGGACCATGGCAAGCGATAATAGAGGCACGACTGGCGGAATTCCAGTTTAATTGCCATAAAATGCCAAAAAATGTAACTTGATAATTTCGAAGCATTTGTTATGGTTCCTTGGGTCGTTTGATGTCTAGGAAAAATATCATGCGATCCGGTACCGGCTCCATAACAAGGCGTCCGGCCTGGACCATGGCAGGCGCAAATACAGGCACGTCTGGCGGAATTCCAGTTTAATTTCAATAAAATGCCAAAAAATGTAACTTGCTCATTTCGAAGAGTTAATTATGGTTCCTTGGGTCATATTTAATGTCCCGGAAAAATATCATGCGATCCGGTACCGGCTCCATAACAAGGCGTCCGGCCTGGACCATGGCAGGCGATAATACAGGCACGAGTGTCCGAATTCGTGTTTAATTGCCATAAAATGCCAAAAAATGTAAGTGAGTCATTTCAAAGTGTTAGTTATGGTTCCTTGGGTCATATTTTATATCCCGGAAAATTATCATGTGATCCGGTACCGACTCCGTACCAAGGCGTCCGGCCTGGACCATGGCAGGCGATAGTACAGGGACGACTGGCGGAATTCCAGTTTAATTGCCATAAAATGCTAAAAAATGTAACTTGATCATTTCAAAGCGTTGCTTATGGTTCCTTGGGTCGTATTTGATGTCCTGGAAAATATCATGTTATCCGGTAATAGCTCCGTACGGCGTCCGGCCTGGACCATGGCAGGCGATAGTACAGGGACGACTGGCGGAATTCCAGTTTAATTGCCATAAAATGCAAAAAAATAAAACTTGATCATTTCGAAGCGTTGGTTATGGTTCCTTGTGTCGTATTTGATATCTCGGAATAATATCATGAGATTCGGTACCGGCTCCGTAACAAGGAGTCCGACCTGGACCACGGCAGGCGATAATAGAGGCATGACTAGCGCAATTCCAGTTTAATTGCCATAAAATGCTAAAAAATGTAACTTGATCATTTCAAAGTTTTGGTTATGGTTCCTTGGGTCATATTTTATGTACGGAACTAATACCATGCGATTCGGTACTGGTTACGTACCACGGCGTCTGGCCTGGACCATGGCAGGAAATAATACAGACACGACTTGCGGAATTCCAGTTTAATTGCCATTAAATGCCAAAAAATGTAAGTTGATCATTTCAAAGCGTTTGTTATGTTTCCTTGAGTCGTATTTGATGTCCCAAAAAAATATTATGCGATGCGGTACCGGCTCCGTACTAAGGCGTCCGGTCTGGACCATGGAAGGCGATAATACAGGCACGACTGGCGCAATGCCAGTTTAATTGCCATCAAATGCCAAAAAATCTAACTTGATCATTTCGAAGAGTTGGTTATGGTTCCTTGGGTTGTATTTGATGTCCCGGTAAAATATCATGCGATCCAGTACCTGCTCCATACCAAGGCGTCCGGTCTGGACCATGGATGCGATAATAGAGGCACGACTGGCGGAATTCCAGTTTAATTGTCATAAAATGCCAAAAAATGCAACTTGATCATTTTGAAGCATTGGTTAGGGTTCCATGGGTATTATTTGATGTCCCGGAGAAATAACATATGATCCGGTACCGGCTCCGTACTAAGGCGTCCGGCCTTGACTATTGCAGGCAATAATACAGGCACGACTGGCGAATTTCCAGTTTAATTGCCATAAAATGCCAAAAAATGTAACTTTATCCTTTCGAAGCATTGGTTATGAATCCTTGGGTTGTATTTTATGTCCGGGACAAATATCATGCGATTCGGTACCGGCTACGTACCAATGCGTCTTGCCTGGACCATGGAAGGCGATAATGCAGGCATGACTTGGCGGAATTCCAGTTTAATTTCAATAAATGCCAAAAAATGTAACTTGATCATTTCGAAGTTTTGGTTATGGTTTCTTGGGTCATATTTGATGTCCCGAAAAAATACCATGTGATTCGGTATCGGCTACGTACCACAACGTCTGGCCTGGGCCATGGCAGACGATAATACAGGCACGACTTGGCGGAATTCAAGTTTAATTGCCAGAATATGCAGAAAAATGTAACTTGATCATTTCAAAGAGTTGGTTATGGTTCCTTGGGTTGTATATGATTTCCTGGAAAAATATCATGCAATCAGGTACCGGCTCCATACCAAGGCGTCCGACCTGGACCATGGATGGCGATAATACATGCAGGACTGGCGGAATTACAAATTATTTTCCATAAAATGCCAAAACATGTAACTTGATCATTTCAAAGCGTTGTTTATGGTTCCTTGGGGAATATTTAATGTCCCATACAAATATCATGCGACCCGGTAACGGCTTCGTACCAAGGTGTCTGGCATGGACCATGGCAGGCGATAATACAGGTATGACTGGCGGAATTCCAGTTTAATTGCCATAAAATGCCAAAAAATGTAACTAGATCATTTCGAAGCGTTGGTTATGGTTCCTTGGGTCATATTTGATATCCCGGACAAATATCATGCGATCCGATACCGCCTCCATACCAAGGCGTCCGGCCTGGACAATGGCAGGCGATAATATATGCACGACTGACGGAATTCCAGTTTAATTGCCATAAAATGCCAAAAAAATTAACTTGATGATTTCGAAGCATTAGTTATGGTTCCTTGGGTCGTATTTGATGTCCTGGATAAATACCATGAGATCCGGTACCGGCTCCATACCAAGTCGTCCGGCCTGGACCATGGCAGGTGATAATACATGCACGACTGGCGAAATTCCAGTTTATTTTCCATAAAATGCCAAAAAATGTAGTTTGATCATTTCGAAGCGGTTGGTTATGGTTCCGTGGGTCTTATTTGATGTCCTGGAGAAATATCATGCGATCCAGTACCGGCTTTGTACCAAGGCGTCCGGCCTGGACCATGGTAGGCGATAATAGAGGCACGACAGGCGGAATTCTAGTTTAATTGCCATAAAATGCCAAAAAATGTATCTTGATCATTTCAAAGCATTGGTTATAGTTCCTTGGGTCGTATTTGATGTCCAGGAAAAATATCATGCGATCCGGTACAGGCTCCATAACAAGGCGTCCGGCCTGGATCATGTCAGGCGCTAATACAGGCACGACACTCGGAATTGTAGTTTAATTACCATAAAAGGCCAAAAAATGTAACTTGATCATTTCGAAGCGTTTGTTATGGTTCCTTGGGTCATATTTAATGTCCCAGACAAATATCATGCAACCCGGTACCGGTTCCTTACCAAGGCGTCCGGCCTGGATCATGGCAGGCCATAATACAGGCATGACTGTCGAAATTCTTGTTTAATTGCTATAAATTGCAAAAAAATGCAACTTGATCATTTCAAAGCGTTAGTTATGGTTCCTTGGGTCATATTTATATCCCGGACAAATATCATGCGATCCAGTACCGATTCCGTTCCAAGGCGTCCGACCTGGTTCATGGCAGGCGATAATACATGCACGACTGACAGAATTCCAGTTGAATTGCCATAAAATGCCAAAAAATGTAACTTGATCATTTCGAAGCGTTGGTTATGGTTCCTTGGGTCGTATTTGATGTCATAGAAAATTATCATGTGATTCGGTAACGGCTCCATACAGCGTCCGGCCTGGACCATGGCAGGCGATAATACAGGCACGACTGGCGAAATTCCAGTTTAATTGCCATAAAATGCCAAAAAATGTAACTGGATCATTTCGAAGTGTTGGTTATGGTTCCTTGTGTCGTATTTGATGTCTCGGACAAATATCATGAGATTCGGTACCGGCTCCGTAACAAGGAGTCCGACCTGGACCACGGCAGGCGATAATACAGGCATGGCTGGCGCAATTCCAGTTTAATTGCCATAAAATGACAAAAAATGTAACTTCACCATTTCAAAGTTTTGGTTATGGTTCCTTGGTTCATATTTTATGTATTGAACAAATATCATGCAATTCAGTACCGGGTACGTACCACGGCCTGGACCATGGCAGGCAATAATACAGGCACGACTTGCGCAATGCCAGTTTAATTGCCATAAAATGCCAAAAAATGTAACTTGATAATTTTGAAGAGTTTGTTATGGTTCCTTGGGTTGTATTTGATGTCTTGGTAAAATATCATGTGATCCAATACCTGCTCCATACTAAAGTGTCCGACCTATACCATGGATGCGATACTAGAGGCACGACTGGCGGAATTCCAGTTTAATTACCATAAAATGCGAAAAAATGTAACTTGATCATTTCGAAGCATTGGTTATGGTTCCTTGCGTCATATTTAATGTCCCGGACAAATATCATGCGACCCATTACCGGCTTCGTACCATGGCGTCCAGCTTGGACCATGTCAGGCGATAATAGAGGCACGACTAGCGGAATTCCAGTTTAATTGCCATAAAATACCAAAAAATGTAATTTGATCATTTCGAAGCATTGGTTATGGTTCCTTGGGTCATATTTAATGTCCCAGACAAATATCATTCGACCCATTACCGACTCTGTACCAAGGCGTCCGGCCAGGACCATGGTAGGCGATAATACATGCACGACTGACGGAATTCAAGTTTAATTGCCATAAAATACCAAAAACTGTAACTTGATCATTTCGAAGTGTTGTTTATGGTTCCGTGGGTCATATTTGATGTCTCGGAAAAATATCATGCCATCCGGTAATGGCTGTGTACCAAGACGTCTGGCCTGGACCATGGCAGGCGATAATACAGGCACGACTGGCGGAATTCCAGTTTAATTACCATAAAATGCGAAAAACTGTAACTTGACCATTTCGAAGCATTGGTTATGGTTCCTTGGGTCGTATTTGATGTCCCAGTCAAATATCATGCGATCCGGTACAGGCTCCGTACCAAGGCGTCCGGTCTGAACCATGAGAGGTGATAAATACAGGCACAATTGGCGGAATTCCAGTTTAATTGCAATAAAATGCCAAAAAATGTAACTTGAGAATTTCGAAGAGTTAGTTATGGTTCCTTGTGTTGTATTTGATGTCCCCGAAAAATATCATATGATCCGGTATCGGCTCCGTACCAAGGCGTCTGACCTGGACCATAGCAGGCGATAATACATGCACGACTGGCAGAATTCCAATTTAAATGCCATAAAATGCCAGAAAATGTAACTTAATCATTTTGAGGCGTTGGTTATGGTTCCTTGGGTCATATTCGATGTCCCGGACAAATATAATGCGATCCGGTACTGGCTCCGTACCAAGGTGTCCGGCCTGGACCATGGCAGGCGCTAATACAGGCACGATTGGCGAAATTCCAGTTTAATTTCCATAAGATGCCAAAAAATGTAACTTGATCATTTCTAAGCATTGGTTATTGTTCCTTGGGTCATATTTAATGTCACGGACAAATATCATGCGACCCGGTACCGGCTTCGTACCAAGGCGTCCGGCCTGGGCCATGGCAGGCGATAATACAGGCACGACTGGTGGAATTCTAGTTTAATTACCATAAAATGCCAAAAATGTAACTTGATCATTTCGAAGTGTTGGTTATGGTTCCTTGGGTTGTATTTTATGTCCCAGAAAAATATCATGCTATCCAGTACCGGCTCCGTGCCAAGGCGTCCGGTCTGGACCATGGCAGGCGATAATATATGCACGACTTGCGAAATTCTAGTTTAACAGCCATAATATGCCAAAAGTGTAACTTGATTATTTCGAAGCATTGGTTATGGTTACCTCGATCGTATTTGATATACCTGACAAATATCATGCAATCCGGTACCGACTCCGTACCAAGGCGTCCGACCTGGACCATGGCTGGCGATAATACAGGCACGACTGGCGGAATTCCAGTTTAATTGCCATAAAATGCCAAAAATGTAACTTGATCATTTTGAAGCGTTGGTTATGGTTCCATGGGTGGTATTTGATGTCCCGGACAAATATCAAGCGATCCGGTACCAGCTCCGTACCAAGGAATCCGACCTGGACCATGGCAGGCGATATTACAAGTACGACTAGCGGAATTCCAGTTTAATTTCCATAAAATTCCAACCAAATGTAACTTGATCATTTCAAAGATTTGGTTATGGTTACTTGGGTCGTATTTGATGTCCCGGAAAAATATCATGCGATCCGGTACCGGCTCCATACCAAGGTGTCCGGCCTGAACCATGGATGGTGATAATACAAGCACGAATGGCTGAATTCCAGTTTAATTGCCATAAAATGCAACTTGATCATTTCGAAACGTTGGTTATGGTTCCTTGGGTCGTATTTGATGTCCCGGAAAAATATCATACGATCCGGTGCCGGCTCCATTCCAAGGTGTTCGGCCTGGACCATGGATGGTGATATTACAGGCACGACTAACGGAATTCCAGTTTAATTGCCATAAAATGTAACTTGATCATTTCTAAGAGTTGGTTATGGTTACTTGGATCGTATTTGATGTCCCGGACAAGTATCATGCTATCCGGTACCGGCTCTGTACCAAGGCGTTCAGCCTGGACCATGGCAGGCGATAATACAGGCACGACTGGCGGAATTCCAGTTTAATTGCCATAAAATGCGAGAAAATATAACTTGATCATTTCGAAGCATTGGTTATGGTTCCTTGGGTCGTATTTGATGTCCCGGACAAGTATCATGCTATCCGGTACCGGCTCTGTACCAAGGCGTTCAGCCTGGACCATGGCAGGCGATAATACAGGCACGACTGGCGGAATTCCAGTTTAATTGCCATAAAATGTAACTTGATCATTTCTAAGAGTTGGTTATGGTTACTTGGATCGTATTTGATGTCCCGGACAAGTATCATGCTATCCGGTACCGGCTCTGTACCAAGGCGTTCAGCCTGGACCATGGCAGGCGATAATACAGGCACGACTGGCGGAATTCCAGTTTAATTGCCATAAAATGCGAAAAAATATAACTTGATCATTTCGAAGCATTGGTTATGGTTCCTTGGGTCATATTTTATGCCCAGTCAAATATCATCGATCCGGTACCGGCTTCGTAACAAGTCGTCCGGCCTGGACCATGGCAGGTGATAATACAAGCACGACCGGAGAATTCCAGTTTAATTGCCATAAAATGCCAAAAAATGTAACTTGATCATTTTGAAGCGTTGGTTATGGTTCCTTGTGTTGAATTTGATGTCCCAAAAAAATATCAGGCGAACCGGTACCGGCTCTGTACCAAAGCGTCCGGCCTGGACAATGGCAGGCGATAATAGAGGCACGACTGACGGA
>MDKI01173130.1:0-35050 GCA_005239505.1 Nicotiana paniculata
GGCTCCAACGGCTAGATTTTAAAAATCTGGCCGTTGGCCATTTTTTTTAATTTTTCTTTTTTTGAATTTTTACCGTTGGGCCCGCCTGCCGGGCCCGGGCTCACGGGTCCAAACCTTAGAACCGGCCCCCCACGGGCCTAAATCCCCCCAAGCCCGGACCCCCCACGGCCATCCCGTTTAGCCCGCTAGCCCGTATAGCCCGCGGGCCCGGGTCGGTCCCGGGTCGGGCCCGGCCCACCTGCCACCCTTAGGCGTTATCAGCTATAACCACGTGCCCTTGGAAATTTCCCGCCTTCTTATGATGGTCTTCGATCTTTACCTTGCCTCGAGGTATATCGATCCCTCGGAATACTTCCTCGAGGAATGCACCTTGGGGTTGAACTTCGGATTCGTCTCTGATACAATCGAGGTCGAGGCTCGGAATGCTGTAGAAGCCTCAAAATCGGCCTTTCATGTTTTACTGTATACATTGTTATTTCCTTTTCTTCTTCTAAGAGGGATCATAGCTTTTTAGACGAAAAGTTGACATGCTACGTGCCCTGCTCCATTTTAGTTTTTCAAGAATAAAGTTTTTCCATGCCCTTTTTTTCTCTGTGCCATTTAGATGCTCCATATCCAGCCCAGGGCGGACCCAAGTGGTGGCTAGCAGGTTCAATTGAACCTGCTTCACCAAAATTTAATACTGTGTATATGTATAAATTAGGATTAAAACTGTGTAAATTTTGTGTAAATATTTATTTGAACCCACTTGATAACTACTATTTTACGACTAAAGTTATATACTTATTGAACCCGCTTGCACAAACTCCCGGGTCCACCATTGATCCCGCCCCACTAAAGTTTTACCCCGTCCTACCTCACCTTCGCCTATCCCATCCTATTATGGTCCATACATAAAATTAGTATGTCGCTCTTGGACAGTGACAATATCAAAAGAATCCATTGTATATAGCGGAGAGTCAAAGCAAAAGTTGGATACGGAGCGCAGTACCCTGCATTATTTTAGCCCACAAACCGACTTTCACATTTAATACGGACACATGTTCTTTTCTAAGTTCTAGCCATAATTATTAAAAATTGAGTGCGAAATTTGAAACTATTTCCTCTTCAATCAATGCCCTTCTCAAATCTCAACAGTTACTACTACCTGTATTTTAGAAGGAAGGGGCGAGATGAGGATATGTTATTTAATAAGGAGTGAGGTGTAAGCTCCATATATTTTTATTTGGTTAAGTTATAATTTAACAAAATAGCACAAAACGAATATATCAAATACAATAAAATTTTAATTTTTTTAAAAAAAATAGATTAAAGAAACTTGTTTACGCTCAAAATTAGATAACAACTGAATTTATAAGTGGCTTTAAGGATACGTGGATTAATAGACAGAAAATGATACGTTAAATTATAATTGGAAATAACGAATGATAAAGTAAGTTCAGACCACACGAATTGGACAATAACAGGCTTGGGAGGAGGGTCCTCCTTGAATATGATGCAATTCGATCACAGTATCAAAACTCAGTTGAAATAGAACTTTAAAGATAAAATCACAATATTTTACTTCTGAGTGAATGTTACAATGTCCATTACAAACAATTAGACCCCTTTTATATAATACGGTAGTCCTACTTTAGGTACAATTTTATAAAAGGTAGAAAATCCCATAATTAGATAATTAGTCGATTTCTCATTGATATGTGCCGAGATTCCTGCCGTGATACTCGACCGGTCACGGATGTTTTGGCCTCCTATTATTCGGTCTGACAATGTGGCACGCCCTAAAACCGAGGGACGAGACCGGCGCCCAACTGGATGAACCCAGTCAAGCGGACCTGGATTGCCTTTCCTACCCAACGCATTTCCCCGTGTTCATAATGTACATTTATAAGTGAAACAGCAAAATAGAATCAAAGCATGAGTTTACAACATAAGTCAAATTCCTCTTTTAACATTTTTAACATTTAATATTACCAAAACATACACTCTAAAATATAACACTCCCGATATGGGATCGTGATTACAAACGAGTACGACAACTACCCCAAATACATATATACAACCCACATAATTTCTACGGAGCCTCTAAAGATACGGAGAAGAGTATACAAACTTGCCGGCAACGAGGCCCCGGCTATACCTTAATAGAAAAAAATATACAAAATAAGATGGCATAGACCACGCATGACCCAAAAGGAAGTGGGGCTCACCAGAACTGCTGAGGAGATGAAAGGAAGGCACCATTATCGGCGGACCGAGCTACCTGCTATAGAACCACCTACATCCATACAAAAGATGTAGCGCCCCCCACAAAAGGGACGTTAGTACCATGGAATAGTACTAGTATGTATGAACAAGCTTTACTCTAAGTAAAATCAAACAATACACAGATAGAAGGCAGTCAAAGAAACCAAAAAAAATACTGCACAGAGATACAGAAAACACAAATGAGAGTTCCACAGTTTCTCATTTCAATCGTTCTCCTGTTGCAGCGTGCAACCCGATCCCACCAGACAACTCACATTCCACCCTTATTCCTTTTGTTGCGGCGTGCAACCCGATCCCACCGTAAAACTCACATTCTACCCTTATTTCTTCTGTTGCGGCGTGCAACCCAATCCCACCGTACAATTCACATTCCACCCTTATATTTCTTCTCAACATCAACCTTATTTCTTCTGTTGCGGCGCGCAACCCGATCCCACTTTACAATCATATTTGATAGCAACATCAACCAATCAATTCAATCACAAAGATTTTGACCATCAAGAATATACATTCGTAACAACCAAATAACCATGTGAAATCAAGGCCACGGTAATCTTTACCAAACAGCGAGTCATATACGGCATACCATCAACATATAGTTCAATTAGATAAATCCACATTTCCTTTCCATTACTTGCTACACATCATTTAGCACTTAGATACATTCAACAATTTGATTCGTTATCATTTCTTTTGTTTTGCAACACATCCTCTCGTACCGATGTATTCAATAGCTTTGCACATGATAGAATAAGCACAAATAATCACCTTTTCACAATATCATATAGCATGGTGGCATGGTAATCAACTAGGACAATCAGAGAACAGAATCGTACGCCTCAATACATTAGAACAATCGATTCACATATGCATAAGCCAGAAACTCATACCGAACGCTCGGACCCCAACAAGGTGACTCTACAAAGATTAAAGTTAGTCATACATACCTCGAGTCAAAATTCCCTTTAATATCTATTCTCAACCCACCGGACCTTCTATCGCCTCCGATCTAATTTACAAGATGCCATGTTTAGACTTAGAATTAGAAATCATGAAATCATTTGGGAATTTTATCAAACACTATGTGATCCCTTTGATTAATTAATCCCCTACTTAGTGGAAGGTTACTCTAACTTGCACCTTTTTGATAGATTAGGACAAATCATGAACATGCATGCAAGTCTTAGCTTTTATCTTCAAGAACCAATTCATGTGTGTTCCATTTTTAACCAAAACCTGAGAATTGAATGGAAATAGGGTGGGGACTTACCTCTTATGGTGAAGAATATGAAGATTACTCGGTAATTTCCGGGCCTGAGTAGAGATGATGGACCAACTTGATGAAGAAGAAAACTTTCTCTCACTAAACTCCCTCTCCCTTCTCTCTATTTTGTTCAGATTCCCATTAAAATGAAAGGAGGTAAGTGTTTTATTAAGATGGGGTCGGGTATAAAAATTAGAAATTAAAATCCCCAAAGCAGGAAATGCGGTCAAGAATGTGATCGCATTCTTGCTATGCGGTCTGCATTCCTGTCGCATAAATGGCAATGGGCCAAAATGGGAATCGGACTGTCCAGGTATGCGACCACTATGCGGTCCGCATACCTGATCTGCGATCGCATAGTGGACTGCAGATCTGTGTAATTCTGGAAAATTTTATCTTTTAAGTCCCGGGGTACTTTTTACTCCACAAGGGTCCGTTTTAAGAATTTCTACAGCTATAACCACATGGGGACCCATTCGGGCATTGTTTTTAGACTTGAAATTTTACGGGTCTTTACATCCTCCCCCACTTAGAATCATTCGTCCTCGAATGAGGATTTGGGAATCACTTAGTTAAGAGAACACAAAACATGCCAACCCCCAAATTTTTTACTAACTCCGATATTTCCTGAAAATTTTGCCAGAGTTTCCTTTGTAATTAGGCCTATCTGTCAGAGAGCCCCCGAAACACATTTCAACCAATTCCACACATTTTCAGTTACTCTATCAACTTGCACATAATCCATTCATCTCAACAAGTTGCATATAATTCAATTACTTCCACAAGCCACACATAGTTCAGTTAACACCACAAATTTGCACATAATTCAACTATTACAATGAGTTGCACATAATTCAGCTATTACAATGAGTTACACATAATTCAGCTATTTCAAGGAGTTCCACATAATCCAACTAATCACAACAACATATATATTTATAGCACAAAATTTAAGAAGTCACAATAGTAGGGTAATTAGGGGAGTGGAGTGTTCTTGCACAAAATTTGACACCAATGTAATTGCTTAGAGATGACAACTTTCAAAACCACTACCGGACTTATTCAAACCAGTGGGGATATTTCTCTTTCATTTCATTTTCCTCTTCCCACGTGGCTTCTTCGACTTGTTGACTCCGCCATAATACTTTGACCGAAGCAACCTCTTTGTTTCTCAACCTACGAACTTGCATATCAAGAATAGCAACCGGAACCTCTTCATATGACAACTTTTCATTAATTTCAACGGTCTCAACCGGCACGATGACAGATGGATCTCCAACTACCTTCTTCAGCATGGACACATAAATACTGGGTGCACTAATGACATCTCAGGGGGCAATTCCAGCTATACGCCACCTGCCATATCCTTTGAGAAATCCTATATGGCCCGACATACCTTGGGCTCAATTTCCCTTTCTTCCCAAACCGCATCACTCCTTACATGGGAGACACCTTCAAGAATACCCAATCATCTACTTGAAACTCCAAATCTCTTCGACAAACGTCCGCATAGGATTTCTAACGACTCTAAGCAGTCTTTATCCTCTCCTGAATGACTCTAAATTTTTCCATAGCTTGGTGCACAAGATCTGGTCCTAGCATTTCCGCCTCACCAACCTCGAACCATCCAATCGGAGACCTAAATCTCCTTCCGTACAGTTCCTCAAATGGGGCCATCTGAATACTAGCATGGAAACTGTTATTATAAGCAAATTCTATAAGCGGCAAGTGATCATCCCAGCTACCCTTGAAATCTAATACACAAGCCCATAACATATCTTCAAGCATTTGAATGGTCCGCTCTGCCTGACCGTCCATTTGCGGGTGGAAAGTTGTTCTGAGATTTACCTACGTACCCAAACCTTGCTAAAATTTCCTCCAAAAGTTAGTTGTGAACTGGGCCCCTCGATCCGAGATAATAGATACTGGAGTTCCATGGAGCCTGACTATTTCTTTGATATACAACTGATTGTACTGTTCTGCAGTATCGGTGGACTTGACTGGCAAGAAATGCACCGACTTCGTCAGTCGATCCACTATTAACCAAACTGAGTCGAACCTACACGGAGTGCGAGGTAACCCTACCACAAAGTCCATATTGATAATTTCCCATTTCCATGTTGGTATTTCCATAAGGTGTGCCAACCCACCGGGCCTCTGATGCTCGGCCTTCACTTGCTGACAATTTGGACACCTAGCCACAAAGTCCGCCAATCCTCTCTTCATACCATTCCACCAATAAATCTCCTTGATATCGTGATACATCTTCGTAGAACCTGGGTGTATGGAATACCTGGAATTGTGAGCCTCTGCCATAAATCTCTCGCGAAGATCATCCATATCCAGAACACATAGCCTTCATTGGCACCACAAAACACCGTCATCATTGCCAAGTGAAAATGATGTAGTCTTGTGATTCAGAATTTCTTCTCTCAACTGTGTCAAAGCTGGATCCCTGAATTGCTTTCCCTTGACTTCCGGTACAAGCGAAGACTTCGCTCCATTACGCACCACGACATTCCCTTCATCTGAGGCTGAAAGACATACCCCCAGACTGGCCAACTGATAAACCTCCCAAGCCAAAGGCCTCTGACCTGCTTCCAAATGAGCCAAGCTACCCACGGATTTCCGACTAAGAGCGTCGGCTACCACAGTCGCCTTTCCTAGATGGTACAAAATATTCCTATCATAATACTGAAGACTTAAGTTCAAAATCTAACAACCTCCGCTGCCTTAAGTTCAACTCCTTCTGTGTGAATAAATACTGAAGACTCTTGTGGTCTGCGAACACGTCCACATGGACCCCATAAAGATAATACCGCTAGATCTTCAATGCAAACACAACCGCCGCGAGCTCCAAATCATGCGTAAGGTAATTCTTCTTGTGATTCTTGAGCTTCCTAGAAGCATATGTTATTACCTTACCATATTACATGAATACACACCCCAAACCAACCCTTGAAGCATCACAATACACCACCAACCCGTCTAAACCTTCTGGCAAGGTCAACACTAGCGCCGAAGTCAATCTTGATTTTAATTCTTGAAAACACTTTTCGCAAGCATCGGACCACTGAAACTTAACCGCTTTCTGCGTCAGCTTAGTCAATGAGGAGGCGAGGGTAGAGAATCCCTCCACAAAGCTCCGATAATATCCAGCCAAACCCAAGAAACTGTGAATCTCTGTCGGGGTCGTTGATCTAGGCCAATCCTTTACCGCTGCAATCTTTTGGGGATCAACCCGAATCCCTTCCCTAGAAACAACATGGCCCAAAAAGGTGACTGATTCTAGCCAAAACTCACATTTTGAAAACTTTGCATACAACTGGTGCTGATGAAGAGTCTGTAGAACTGCCCTGAGGTGATTAGCATGATCTTCCTGACTTCGCGAATAAACAAGGATATCGTCAATGAAGACAATCACAAAGGAGTCTAGAAATGGTTTGAAAACCCGATTCATAAGATCCATAAAAGCTGTTGGGGCATTGGTTAGCCCAAAAGACATTACCAGAAATTAAAAGTGCCCATATCGAGTCCTGAAGGCAATCTTAGGAATATCCTGCTCCCTGATCTTTAACTGGTGATACCCGGACCGCAAATCAATCTTTGAGAAGAACTTAGCACCTTGCAACTGGTCGAACAAATCATCTATCCGAGGCAATGGGTATTTGTTTTTTATGGTGACCTTGTTGAGCTGGCGATAATCAATACACATCCGAAGCGATCTATCTTTCTTCCTGACAAAAAGAACCGGTGCGCCCCAAGGCGACACACTTGGCCGAATGCCCTTTTCTAATAGATCTTTCAATTGTTATTTTAACTCTCTTAATTCTGTTGGAGCCATTGTGTAGGGTAGAATAGATATTGGTTGCGTATCTGGAAATACGTCAATCCTGAAATTGATCTCTCTATCTGGTGGAATCCCAGGAAGCTCGTCCAAAAATACTTCAAGAAATTCATTCACAACAGGCATAGATTCGAGAGCAGGCACCTCTGAAGTGGTGTCCACAACCCGGACCAAATGGTAGATGCACCCTTTTCTGATTATCTTTGAGGCCTTAAGGTAGGAATTAAACCTACCTCTTGGCACAACATTATTCCCCTCCCACTCGATAACTGGTTCATTAGGAAACTCGAGCATTATAATTCTGGTTCGGCAGTCAAGTTTAGCAAAGCACGAATAGAGCCAATCCATCCCCATGATTACATCAAAGTCTACCATTTCTAATCAATAAGATCGGCCGTGGTATCCCGACCACGCACCGTAACAACACAATTCCTATAGACTCGCATGGCCATAATAGAATCACCAACCGGAGTCGACACAGAGAACGGCTCGTGAAGCTGTTCGAGTTCTATCCCAAAACATGAAGCAATAAATGGAGTAACATATGACAAAGAAGACCCGGGATCAATAAGAGCATAAACATCATGTGATGAACAGTCAAAATACTTGTGACAACATCTGGAGAAGCCTCCGCACTCTGGCGACCACTCAAACCATAGAACCGACTGGGTCCCCCTTGACCCCGTGCTCCACCCCCAGCTGCATCGCGCCTTGCTGGAGCTGGAGGGCCGCGGGTTGGAGGGCGTGTTGAAGATGTAGCAGCTGAAAAACTGGATGGCTGAGCAGTGCCCCTACCTGTGCCCTGACTGGGTGCACGACAGTCTCGCTGAACATGGCCTCTCACTCCGCACATATAGCATACCGGTATGTCCAAGTAACAGGCTCAGAATAAAACCTCCCGCACTTGGGGCATGGGGCCCTCCGCTGCTGCTGGAACCTCCCACCTGAACGACCCAAGTGATGGAACCTCATGTTGTCTGAACCTGGTCCAACGCGACCTCTCTACTGATAACTGTGCCCTGAGGGCAGCGCACTTGCTGAGGACTGAGCATAGGACTGACATGGCCCTGATGACCCTCTCCCAAGGGCTGATCTCCCTCCTCTAACTGAACTCCCAGGGTTTCCCGCTGACTGGGCTCTACTACTGCTCTCCCTCTCTATTCTTATCTTTAATTTCCGAGCCTCCGTAGCCTGGGCAAATCCCACAATCTTCCCGTAGTTCATATCTGAATGCAGAGCAGCTGTAGCAGCTTCATTAATAACCAAGGGACCAAGGACTTGAACAAATCGACAAACTCTAGCCTCCATAGTAGACACCATGTGAACAGCATATTTGGACAAGCGCACGAACTTCATATGATACTCCAACACACTCATGTTGCCCTGCTTAAGGACCTCAAACTCCATAGCACGGGCTGCTATAATCTCGGAAAGCAAGAAATGACCCATAAAGGCATCCACAAACTCATCCCACCTCGCCGGAGGGCTCCCCTCTCCACGAGAACTCTCCCACGTCTCAAACCACGAATATGCCGCTCCCTTCAGACGATAGGAAGCCAACTCAACCCCCTCTGTCTCAGTAGCCCTCATAACTTGGAGGGTCTTGTACATCTCACCAATAAACTCCTGAGGATCAACCTCTGGGTCGGTGCCTGTGAACTCTGGAGGGGCTAACCGCAGAAACTGGTTGACTCTGGAACCTAAAGAATCCCCTGGCTCGCTAGAGAATGTAGGGGTAGTATTTGATCTTTGGGTCTGAGAGGCCACTAACTGGGTCAACATCTGGATAGCTCCCCTGAGGTCCCCATCAGCGGGAGGGATTCAGCACCCTTCGCTAGTGTAGGAATAGGAATAGTCTGGCGTGGAGTGGAGGAGTCAGGCTGATTGGCCGGGGAATCATTCGCACCCGCACCATCAGCTGGAGAATTTATGACCACTCCTGGGGTGGCATTGGCCTCTAGGCCGAGTCGAGCTCTCTTCTTGGGTGCCATTTACTGAAAATTGGAACAATGCACGAGTTAGAGGAAGACAACCTATCCTTTCACCACATCACATGATTTAGAATAGCAATAAAAGGGTACTTTCCTAAATGTCCATGCAGCCCCCTAATTATAGATTTGGTCGACAACACACAGATAAGAAAGGCTCTACTAGACACGGCTCCGAGACATCCTAGGACACTTTTAAAACCTGAGTCTCTGATACCAAGTTTTTCACGCCCCAAAACCGAGGGACGAGACCGGCGCCCAACCGGATGAACCCGGTCAAGCGGACCTGGATTGCCTTTCCTACCCAATGCATTTCCTCGTGTTCAAAATGTACATTTATAAGTGAAATAGTAAAATAGAATCAAAGCATGCGTTTACAACATAAGTCAAATTTCCTCTTTTAACATTTTCAACATTTAATCTTCCCAAAATATACATTCTACAATACAACACTCCCGATATGGGATCGTGATTACAAACGAGTACGACAACTACCCCAAATATATATATACAACCCACATAATGTCTGCAGAGCCTCTAAAGATACGGAGAAGAGTATATAAACTTGCCGGCAACAAGGCCCCAGCTATACCTTAACAGAACAAAATATATAAAAGAATATGGCATAGACCACGCACGACCCCGAAAGGAAGTGGGGCTCACCAGAACTGCTGAGGAGATGAAAGGAAGGCACCACTGATCACGCTCAACTATGTCTTATATAATGACTAAACGGGCGTTGCAAATATAATCCGGGGTATTATGCCCAGAGTCGATCCCACGGGGAATTAACGTATCAATCAAGTCCTTAGAATGCGCAACTTTTACTCAGTCAATTCTCTCAAGACTTTTTGAATATAAATTGGTAATGCTTTACTAGTTCTACTGACAATAATAATAACTAACAATTACTAACAATGTATTGTAAACAATTATGATAAATTTCTAAGGCTATGGTTTTCCCCGTTGGTGAACTTACTTCTCGGATATTTCATATAACTTGATTAATTATCTCTATCAATCATGAACACTCTACCTACCATAAATCTCTCTCAATTAATTATGATAATGTACTAGACGCACTCTCTCAAGTTACGCTATCTAGATTGCATTACAGTTCACTTTAGATTGCACCCGAAGTATCGTTATTTCTAATCCAACTTCTAAACCCTCGGTTATGACTTTCGTCTATACTCTGGGAGTGGTGTTGTTCAAACAATTACCTAAATATGCACTCTCTCTCAAGTAGATACATACTAAATAGGCACAGCTAATTGATGGCCATTCAATTAACTACAACAAGAACGTAGTTGAACAAATAGAGATGAACAATCAACCAAACTATATTAATATCACCATAAGTTTATCCCCCAACGGGTTCCACCGAAACCCTAGATTAAGAAAATAAGCTACTCATATTCATAAGAATCAATTATAAAATAACTTGCATAATTGAACTACAAAATAATAAATAAAAGCTATAAAAAACAATGTTTGCTTCCCTTAGTAGTAATCTACAGGTTTTTCTTCACTTCAATGGCTTATCCCCCTTTCAAGTTGTGTTTTTGGGTCTATTTATATGTTTGGGATACACCCTAAACGTGTAGGAGACTTCTATTCCAACCGAGAAACACTTAAAACTCTTCAAAACTAGGATTTGACCGGATCAGGGGCCAGGCGTTACAGGCCAAACGCCTGGATAACGCCTGGCCAGGCCTGGCGTTTGAGCTCTGGCGCCTGGATAACGCCTGGATAGGCCTGGCGTTTGGGCTCTGGCGCCTGGCGAACGCCTCGCCTCACCAGACTTTATAGCCCAAACGCCCGGCTATATCCCGGTGCACTCCTCTTCGCCTCTTGAGCGTATTTTCGACCTTTATGCATCCATTTAGCTCCGCTTCCATCTCCAATTCACCTACACATGAAATAGACTCCATTATGCACATACAAAGTGTATTTTTACCATTAACGCACATAAAATGTAAGGCATATAACGTTTTAAACCATGAATTCTAGCCACACATCAACCACTATCGGCGGATCGAGCTACCTGCTATAGAACCGTCTACATCCATATAAAAGATGTATCTCCCCCGAAAAAAGGGATGTTAGTACCATGGAATAGTACTAATATGTATGAACAAGCTTTACTCTAAGTAAAATCAAACAATACACAGATAGGAGGCAGTCAAAGAAACCAAACAAATACTGCAAAGAGATACAGAAAACATAAATGAGAGTTCCACAGGTTCTTATTTCAATCGTTCTCCTATTGCAGCGCGCAACCCGATCCCACCAGACAACTCACGTTCCACCCTTATTCCTTCTGTTGTGGCGTGCAACCGGATCCCACCGTACAATTCACATTCCACCCTTATTTCTTCTGTTGCGGCGTGAAACCCGATCCCACCGTACAATTCACATTCAACCCTTATTTCTTCTCAACATCAACCTTATTTATTCTGTTGCAGCGCGCAACCCGATCCCACCTTACAATCATATTTGATAGAAACATCAACCAATCAATCCAATCACAAGGATTTTCATCATCAAAAATATACATTTGTAACAACCAAATAACCATGTGAAATCAAGGCCACAGTAATCTTTACCAAACATTGAGTCATATACAGCATACCATCAACATATATTTCAATTAGATAAATCCACATTTCCTTTCCATTACTTTCTACACAGCATTTAGCACTTACATACATTCAACAATTTGATTCGTTATCATTTGTTTCATTTTGCAGCACATCCTCTCATACTGATGTATTCAACATTTAACAAGCTTTGCACATGATATAATAAGCACAAAGAATCACCTTTTCACAATCTCATATAGCATGGTGTGTGGTAATTAACTAGGACAATCAGAGAACAGAATCTTACGCCTCAACACATTAGAACAATCGATTCACATATGCATAAGCCAGAAACTCATACCTAATGCACAGACACCAACAAGGTGACTCTACGAAGAGTAAAGTTAGCCATACATACCTCGAGTCGAAATTCCCCTTTAATATCTATTCTCAACCCACCGTACCTTCTATCGCCTCCGATCTAATTTACAAGATGCCATGTTTATACTTAGAATTAGGAATCATTAACTCATTTGGGCATTTTATCAAACACTATGTGATCCGTTTGATTAATTAGTCCCCTTTTTAGTGGAAGGTTACTCTAACTTACACCCCTTTGCTAGATTAGGACAAATCATGAACATGCATGCAAGTCTTGAATTTTATCTTCAAGAACCAATTCATGTGTGTTCCATTTTTTACCAAAACCTGAAAATCGAATGGAAATGGGGTGGGGACTTACCTCTTATGGTGAAGAAGATGAAGATTACTCGATAATTCCCGGGCTTGAGTAGACATGATGGACAAATTTGATGAAGAAGAAGACTTTCTCTCACTAAACTCACTCTCCCTTCTCTCTGTTTGGTTCAGATACCCATTAAAATGAAAGGGGGTAAGTGTTAGTTGGGGTCGGGTATAAAAATTAGAAAGTAAAAGCCCCGAAGCAGGAAATGCGGTCAGGAACGCGATCGCATTCCTTTTATGTGGTCCGCATTCCTCTCGCATAAATGGCCCTGAAATGGGCCAAAATAGGAACCAGACTGCCTAGGTATGCGACCACTATGCGGTCTGCATACCTATCTGCGATTGCATAGTGGACCGAAAATCTGTGCAATTCTGGAAAATTTTATCTTTTAAGTCCCGAGGTACTTTTTACTCCACAAAAGTTCGTTTTAAGAATTTTTACAGTTATAACCACATGGGGACCCATTCGGGCATTGTTCTTAGACTTGAAATTTTACGGGTCTTTACACAATGTTTCCTCAAGCTCATTCGGCGTCGGGGTTGGTTCCAAGATTACAGACTCGGTTTCCTTGAGGACGGGCACTCTGACCTCGATCCGTAGTTTTATAGAACCCGGGTTCGATATTCAACCGTTCATGTTTCAATCCTGATCTACCATCCAATATGCGAGACCGATTGTGTTCGTGTAAAGATAGTCCCATCATTTTTGGAGAGTAGACGATGAGAAACGATATAAGTTCTTGATCCCCACCTCAATATCCGGTGTTGGAAACGACAAAATGATTGAAACGTCTCGTCGATCACGTCATAATGGTACTAAATGCTCGCCAACTACAGGTCGACTACTTCTGGTTTTTAACTGTCGTTTGAAGATTATAATTACCCCCTCATTAGCTCATTCAAACTTTAATTTCAAACCTTCTGCTCTCATACCTTAGAAATTTCAATATTCCCAAACATCAATTTTCTGATTACTCTAAAATCCCTTTATAAGAACTTATGTTCTTTATCCCAAATCATCAAGCATATTCTTTTGACTTGCTCTTTTTCCTTAATTTTCCGAAGAAATGGCAAAGACCTCAAAGTCCATTCCCAAAAAAGAAACTCCCTCTGCCTCGTGACCAGCTGAAGAGGAAAATGTTTTGTCTTCTGCTACCGAGGAAACGACATCGGAGCCCCCGTTGAGGATGTTCCTCCCTGCGGGATGCCCCACTGGCACTGATTTCAAGGTCTAGAAACCCTTCTTGGTACCGGTTCGGTATGAGCCAGTCTCGAGATATATATACTCGGTCACTGATAGCTTCCTCTCCAAGGTCAAGGAAGATTGAAACTTGGTTGATAAGCACGTGGTGGTGCCTACGCTCGAGGAAGAGATTACCACCCACATGGAGGGGGTTTTAAGTGTTTACACTTATCCCTTCATATCGGGTACCTTGGATCCGTTCATCATCGCCTTCTACAAGAGGTGTGAGGTGACCCTCGGTCAAATTCATCCCTCTTTCTAGAGGATAGTAATTTTCCTTCGCTTTTTCGTATACAAAATCGAGGGGTGTCCTTTCACCATCGATCATCTCATGCATCTGTACAGTCCTCGACTCTATCAAGGGGGATTAATAAAACATGCCCGTTGGGCAAGTCAAGCACCATTCTCGAGCATCGGCGAGAATCATGACCGAGGCTGGTTGGGACAATTCGTTCGAGTGAAGACCTCGGATTTAATCCCGGCCGAGGATATGCCATGTCCTGAAAAATGGAAAATAAAACGTAAGTATAACCTTGCCTTTAAGATTTTGTTTCTCCCTTCTTATTGATTTTTTGTGGTGGTCCAGTTGTTGCTCAGATGCCAGATGCAGTTCTTCGACTCAAGGAGTGGGTCGAGGCCACCGTGTCACAGACATATTTCGAGCGCGCGTAGCATGAACTTTCGAAGAGTAGGTGGGATGTCGTTCCTATGGTGAGATTCCTCTGCTGAGTGGATAACACTTAGTTTTCTTGTAGCGCTCATTCTCTCTTTTTTTTCCTTTGCAGGTCTTCCCAAAGATGTTGTAATGAGGCGCTCGCCTGGTGTTGAATACATACTCTCCGAACCATCTGCTCCGAGGAAGGATAAAGACAATAAAGAAAAAGGGCTCCGAGTTCTCCGAACTTGGATAAGAAAAAATCGAAAAAGAGGCTAGTGCGCAATCCAAGGAAAGTACCACCACTCGGGAGATCCCATCGAACTCACTCAATCAACTTAGGGACGTATCCGAAGAAGAAGAAGAAGAAGCTTCAGAGCTTATGACCCGCGTGAGAAGCAGTATCGAACTGCCTCAAACCAGGGTGGCCGATGAAGAGGCAGTTGCCGAGGCCTCCGAATCAGAGAGGGACGAGGCCATTTTGCCCTGAGCTGGGGAGGTCAACAAAGAAAACACGATCGATACTTCTTGGGAAAAGGAAAATTTCCCGAAGGATGCAGTTGGGGTGATAGATCCCTACGGGTCGCCCTTCATTCACTGACTCCATGATCAACGAGGCCAGATGATGAAAGGATGTCCAAATGAGGGGCCTCAAGGGGCGGCAGATTTTTTCAATAATTTCTTTGATGGCTTAGATTTTACTACCTTGGAGGACGTCAGCGGGTTGGGTGACTTACTGGTACCAAAGAAGATACTATCTTCGGGAGCCAGCGGGCCTTCTTCAAGTCCGAGATTAATGGATCGGTTCCCAGCTCCGAGTGCAAATCCTAACTGAAAGCGGTCAATCATTATGTCTATCCCGGAGGATGCTCGAGTTCTCTTCAACCCCGTGGGGGTGGCCAGTTATCTCCGGTGCCTGGTGACCGAAGAGGATCAGGCCAAGATGGACGAGGTGCAAGCGCCTTGCCTGTTCAACGAAGCTCAACAGGCGTTAAATTGGGTAACTTCGAATGCCTCTTTATCATGTACTTAGATTAGGTCGCGAACAATCGTAAAATTTCTCTTTGCATTTGCAAGCATTGGTGCTTCATCACAAAACATTTCTCTGATATCGGAAAGAGTTAAACAATCACGAGGCCGAGACTTGGGAGCTTACTAAGAAGAAGGATGCTTACAAGCTTCTCAATAAGAAACTCCAGGCTCAGCTAGAAGCGGCTCGGAATGAGCATGACAACCTGGTCGAGAAGGTAAGAAGATTATTTGAAGTTAGTGACGATGAGTCTGACACAGTGGCTAACGATCCGAACCTGCAGGTTAAAAAGAAACTTGACTAGATCGATCAGCTCCGGGCGGAGGTGGATGCTGTGAAAGTTGAGGCCAGAGAATGGAAAAGAAACATGGACCGCCTGGCCTTGGAAAAGGAGACTGGTCGGGCACAATTGGCTTCAGTTGAGGTCCAACTCTGGGCTTCAAAGGAAAAGGCCTTTGTACAGCCCAAAAAGAACGAGGAGATCCAGTCTCAACTGAGCTCGTCGGTCTCCGGTCAAGAAAATCTGGCAAAGGAACTTAAGGTTGCCAAGTCGGAGATTGTCGTGGTCAAGGACGAGGCTGATGAGAGGGTGGCCCAGCATAAGGCCGAGGCCGATGAGAGGGTGGCCCAGCACAAGGCCGAGGCCGATGAGAGGGTGGCCCAGCAATTGGCTTACTAAGAAGAAGGATGCTTACAAGGCCGAGACTTGGGAGCTTACTAAGAAGAAGGATGCTTACAAGCTTCTCAATAAGAAACTCCAGGCTCAGCTAGAAGCGGCTCGGAATGAGCATGAAAACCTGGTCGAGAAGGTAAGAAGATTATTTGAAGTTAGTGACGATGAGTCTGACACAGTGGCTAACGATCCGAACCTGCAGGTTTAAAAGAAACTTGACTAGATCGATCAGCTCCGGGCGGAGGTGGATGCTGTGAAAGTTGAGGCCAGAGAATGGAAAAGAAACATGGACCGCCTGGCCTTGGAAAAGGAGACTGGTCGGAAAGAGTTAAACAATCACGAGGCCGAGACTTGGGAGCTTACTAAGAAGAAGGATGCTTACAAGCTTCTCAATAAGAAACTCCAGGCTCAGCTAGAAGCGGCTCGGAATGAGCATGACAACCTGGTCGAGAAGGTAAGAAGATTATTTGAAGTTAGTGACGATGAGTCTGACACAGTGGCTAACGATCCGAACCTGCAGGTTAAAAAGAAACTTGACTAGATCGATCAGCTCCGGGAGGTGGATGCTGTGAAAGTTGAGGCCAGAGAATGGAAAAGAAACATGGACCGCCTGGCCTTGGAAAAGGAGACTGGTCGGGCACAATTGGCTTCTGTTGAGGTCCAACTCTGGGCTTCAAAGGAAAAGGCCTTTGTACAGCCCAAAAAGAACGAGGAGATCCAGTCTCAACTGAGCTCGTCGGTCTCCGGTCAAGAAAATCTGGCAAAGGAACTTAAGGTCGCCAAGTCGGAGATTGTCGTGGTCAAGGACGAGGCTGATGAGAGGGTGGCCCAGCACAAGGCTGAGGCCGATGAGAGGGTGGCCCACCGAGGCCGATGCCGAGGTGGCTCAATACCAAGTGAGAAATATGGTGGAGCATATGAAGTGTCAATCCCGAAGGGTGGCCCTCGAGGGAGTTCATGCTCGGGGTTAGTGCATGTTCGATGAAATCGAGAATGTTAAGGTATCCGATTCCAAGGATAGGAAGTTGGCTTATACCGAGGAGGAAGATTCCAAAGGGTCTAAAGATTTGGGTGAGTTCAAAGGTGGCGGAGACCCTGAAGGTGATGATGCAGCCCCCGGCAAAGACTATGCCATTTAGTATTCTTTTAGACGTTTTTGTATTTTGTTTTTTAAGTTGTTTGGCCATTGTAAGATTTTGTATCGAGGCTATTTTGGCTCTTGTAAAAAGAATTTGGATATGAATATATAATACTTTCTTTCCCTTTCACAACTTTTAAATTTTTCCCTTTGATTTATTATTTTTATTCACAAAGATCGAAATGACTTAGCATGAAATGATTAGGTTATGTTCGAAGGTTAAAACAAATGTTTCCTTTACATTATTCTGCTTTAAGGCATCTTGAGGGTTATGTGTTACCGAAAATTTTCCCCCAAAGTAAGTAATTTAGATTATAGTTTGCCTAGGGTAGCCTTTAGAACCGGTGATGAAATTTTTTTTGAAGGCCTTTCTTTGTTACGGGTCTCGGACATCTCTGAGATGTGTTAATATGGTCGTAGATTTTTTAGTTCGGATGTCGCCCCATGGGATTGCTTTCCTGAGTTATCCGGCCTTGCCTAAGATAACAGTCCCCGAGTGGAGGCGGTTGCGGCCTTTGAAATTTAGGGGTTGCCTAATAGGTCTTATGCTCCTGATGTCTAATAGCTTGGACTGTCCGAGTTTATTTTCGGACGGCAGACCTCGAGTGAGAGATTAATTGTTAGAACTCGGTTTAAAGAGTCCCTTGGGCTCGATACCTTAGGGGATTAGAAGTAGGGAATTCCTTAAGAAATGCAAAAAAAAAATTAAAGGACAAGATGTTTGCAAGGAAGAGGCCTCTCTTTAAAGGACAAAATGTGTACATGCTTAGTATCAGGTTTCGAGTAGTCTATGTGGGAACAGTACATCTGATCGTTTGGCCCTTACATTGAATCCTATCGATCGATACCCTTCAATCCTGAAGTCTCTTTCCATGCTAGAGTCGATATCAGAGGGTAACACCCCCAGTATTCGGGGTTGATAGATGAGAGGCCTCGAATGTTGTTGTGATCATCGTCACCGGTTCATTGACGGTCTTCAGTTCTATTTTAGCACGATTTACTTGTTGCCTCGTTAAGAACCTAGCCGTAAAAACCATTTGGGACTAAACTGGTTCTGGGGAAAAAGAGTGCAACGCGTTCTTTCAAACCTAAAATCTCGTACCGTCCCTTGTTGTTTACCTGCAAGCGTTAGTTTAAGATGTAAAAAAATGGGATCGTACCTTAGAAGTAATATCTCTTTAAGTGAGTTATATTCCATTTTTTCGGTAGTTGCTCGTCGTTCATTATTTCGAGCTTGTAGTATCGTTTTCCAGTTATCTCGATAATTTGGTAGGGTCCTTTCCAGTTCGGCCCCAATTTTCCTTCTATGGGTTTTGCGTGCTTAGTGTGACATTTCTTAGTACCAAGTCCCCCGTATTGAAGTATTGAAGGTTGGCCCTTTGATTGTAATATCTTTCGATCCGCTGTTTTTGGACGGCCAACCGGACAAGGGCGGCTTTGCGCCTTTCATCTAATAGCTCCAGGTTCATACTCATAGCTTCATTGTTTGATTCCTTTGTTGCATATCAGAATGTGATACCTGGTTTTTGAACTCTACCGGTATCAAACTTCGGCGCCATAAACCAAAGAAAATAGGGTAGCTCAGGTACTGGACTTCGAGGTTATATGGTATGCCCATAGGACTTCGGGTAGTATTTCATTCCATCTTCTTTTGGCTTCTATTAACCTCATTTTAAGGTTTTGGAGTATGGTTTTGTTGGTAGATTCAGCTTGTCCATTCCCACTAGGGTGATAGAGTGTCGATAGGATCCTTTTGTTCTTGTGGTCTTCGAGGAATTTGGTTACTTTGCTTCCGATGAATTGTTTCCCACTATCGCATACAATCTTGTTCGGTATTGCGATTCGGCATATGATGTGATCCCAAGTTAAATCAATGACATCTTTCTCCCTGACCTTCTCGTACGCTTGGGATTCCACCCATTTATAAAAATAGTTAGTCATAAACAATATAAATTAAGCCTTACCAGGTGCCCCCGAAAGGGGGACAACGATGTCCATTCCTCACTTCATGAGTGGCCAAGGTGACAAAACTGAATGCAGCAGCTCCCCGGGTTGATGAATCAACGGAGTGTGTCTTTGGCATTAATCACATTTTCAAACGAACTCCTTTGCGTCTTTTTCCATGTCGATCCAGTAGTAACCGACTCTGATTATTTTTCGAACCAGGGTTTCAGCACCCGAATAAATTCCACATGAACCTTCGAGGATTTCCCTCAAAACATACTCAGTATCCCCCGACACTAGATATATTGCAAGTGGTCCCTCGAATTTTCTTCTAAACAGGGTTCCGTCTTCGGATAGGCTAAATCAGGCTGCCTTTATATGCAGGGCCCTCGAATCTTTTGAATCCGATGGAAGTTTACCGGTCCTGAGATATTCCATGTACTTAGTCCTCCAGTTCCAAGTTAGGCTCGTCGAGTTGATCTCGGTGTGGCCTTCTTCCAACACCGATCTCATAAGTTGTATGACATCTCCCGATTGAACTCTTTGTCTTCAACCGATGACCCCAAGTTAGCGAGGGCATCGGCCTCGTTGTTTTGATCCCGAGGTACATGTTGCAAAGTTCATTTTTTGAACCAATGAAATGTCACCTGTAAATTGCTCAAGTATCTTTGCATTCGTTCTTCTCTGACCTCGAATGTTCCATTAACTTGGTTTACCACAAGGAGTGAGTCGCACTTGGCTTCGATCACCTCTGCCCCCAAGCTCTTGGTTAGTTTAAGCCTGCAATCATGGCCTGATTTCGGCTTAGTCAATTTCACAGTCTTAATAGATTGTCTAATTATATTACATGTTGGTGGCTTTAGTACTATGCCAAGTCCGAACACTTTTGCGTTTGAGGTGCTGTCTGTAAAGAGGTCCTGATCCCCGAGGATGTTCCTGAGTTAACCAATAACTCTTTTTCGACCTCGAGTATTAGGTCCAGTGTAAAGTCGACCATAAAGTCTGCCAAAATTTTAAACTTAATGACGGTCCAAGGTCGGTACTGAATATCGTACCCACTTATTTCTATGGACCATTTGTCCAATTGTCCCGAGGGTTCGAGTTTATGCATAACGTTCCTCAACTTGTAAGTAGTTACGACACATGTGGGGTGATACTGGAAATACAATTTTAGCTTCCTAGAGGCGCTTAGCAAAGCGAGCGCTAGTTTTTCCAGGTGAGGGTACCTAGTTTTGGCCTCACCTAATGTCCTACTAACATAGTACATTGGAAATTGCGTACCTTGCTCTTTCCAAACTAGGACTCCACTTACCACTATCTCCGAGATTTCCAAGTGCAAGTACAGTTGTTCGTCTGTCTTTGGTGTGTGAAGCAGCGACGGGATCGATAAGTACATCTTGAGTTCCTCCAAATCTTGTTGGCATTCCGGGGTCCATGAGAAGTTATTCTTCTTCTTCAACTGCGCGAAGAATCGGTGGATCTGTTTGGACGACCTCAAAATATATAGCCCTAAGGAGGCTATGCACACGGTTAACCTTTACACGGCCTTCACGTTGCCCACAACCGTGTCATCTTTTATGGCTTTTTATCTTATCGGGATTGATCTCGATTCCTCGATTGGATACCATAAATCCGAGGAACTTACCCGACCCAACTCCAAACGCACATATTTTCGGGTTCAGCTTCATATTGTATTGCTTCAGTATGCTGAAGATTTCTTGAAAAAGTTTTAAATGGCCTTTGCACGCAGGGACTTAACTTACATGTTGTCAATGTAAACTTACATTGATTTCCAATTTGTTCCTCGAACATCCAATTTACTAGGCGTTGGTATGTGGCACCAACATTTTTTAATCCAAATGGCATTATGTTATAACAGCATGTGCCGTATTTAGTGATGAAGGATGTTTTTTTTCCTGATCACCAGGTTCCATCTGTATTTGGCTGTACCCGGAATAGGCGTCAAGAAAACTATGGATCGCATGGCCGGCTTTGGCATCGATCATATGATCGATATTGGGCAAAGAAAAAGACCTTTGGGACATGCTTTATTCAAATCACACATTTCTTAGTTTATTCCCTTTTTAGGGAATATCACGATGTTTGCTAACAAATACGGGTATTTAATCTCCCGAATGGACCCTATTTTGAGGAGTTTAGATATCTCGCCCTTGATGAAAGCATGTTTGACCTCAGACGGTGGCCTCCTCTTCTGTTTAACCGGATGAAATCTTTGGTCTAGGCTTAGCTTGTGAATGGTTATCTTCGGCGGGATCCCTATCATATCAAGGCGGGACCAAGAGAAACAATCTATGTTAGCTATAAGAAATTGAATGAGTTTTTTCCTAAGCTCGGGGGTTAACCCTGTGCTCAGGTATACCTTCCAATCGGGTAGGTGCTCGATCAATATGACTTTTTCCATCTCTTCGACTGTTGATTTAGTGGCGTTGGAGTCATTCGAGACTATAAAATATTAGGGGACCTTGTAATCATTGTCTTCGTGAGTCCCCTGCTTATTCGGCTGGATCATGGCCAGTATCGGTGATTTCTATTTGGCCTCTTGCTTTGCACCCGATCTTGGTTCCTTTTACGTTGAGATTGTCAATATCAGAATCACTTCTTCGACTACAAACATCTCTTTTGCGGCCGGTTGTTCTCCGTAGATTGTTTTAGTCCCTCCCGGCATTGGGAATTTTAACACTTGGTGAAGGGTTGAAGGCACTTCCCTCATGTTGTGGGTCCATGGCCTCCCGAACAGGGCGTTATATCTCATTTCTCCTTCGATCACATAAAACTTGGCCTCCTGGATGGTCCCGACGGCATTGACTGGTAATGTTATCTCCCTTTTAGTTGTTTCACATGCCATGTTCAACCCGTTTAGAACTTGGATTGCATGTATGATTTGATATGGAAGACCGAGCTGCTTTACGACTCTTGATCGGATGACGTTGGACGAGCTACCTGGATCAATTAGCATACGCTTAACTCGAGATTTATCTATGAATACAGATATTACCAGTGTATCTTTGTGAGGCTGCACGATCCCTTCCGCGTTCGTTGAAAGACAAGGTTCCTTATGGCATGTAATCTCGAGCCCATTTTTCTCTTGTGATGGACACATTGGTGCACTTCAACATCTAACTCTGATGGACATCGACTCCACCGATGATCATATTGATAACGTGTTGAGGTTCTTCCTATTCGGTTTGTTTGTTATAATCCTTGTTTCTGAATGATTCTTGTCTCGGTCGCTCAGAAATTCTCGAAGGTGCCCATTGTCGAATAACTGGGCTAATTCATCTCTCAACTGTCAGGAATCTGTAGCCATGAGTTCCATGATAGTTTCACATCTGGTTGGGATCTCTTTGGGATGGATCAGATTGTAACGGTCGAGGCCATTTGGTGTCTTTAATGCATCTGATAGCTGATATGTGGGCAGTTGCATCAACACTAAACTTATATTCCGGTAATCGTGGTGCTTCTTTAGGTCCGATAGGCTTGTCGAAGTCGTTCTTGCTCATGAGTTCTCGAGTCTGACCTCGATCACTTCTCCTTTCATTTCGCATAGAACTTCGTTCCGGCCTGCTTCTTCGATCTCCTTATATGGTTGGTACAGATATTTGTTTGACCTCGGTTCATGGTCGATATCTCTCTTGATTTTGTCGATGGACCTGACAAGATAAACATATCCGGAAGGGGCCACGAGTTAATCATCTTCGACCCTGATCATTAATTGATAACGGTTATGCACATCAGCCCAAGTAAAGGTCGGGTACTCTATCAGATTTTCTTTAACCGCTGTGAAGCCACCGAGGTTTGAACATTGAGTCATTGGGTGAATGCTTGAACGGACAATCATCAGCGACCGGTGGTAGGTCCATTTGTTCCATTTGGAACCGGGACACGAACTCTCTGAGCATTTCATTGTCCTTATGCCTTACTTTGAAAAGGTCCGACTTCCTGGTCTCGACCTTGATATCCCTGGCATGTGCCTTCACGAAAGAGTCTACAAGCATAGAAAATGAGTCAATAAAATTAGGTGGTAAATTGTCATACCATATCATAGCTGCCTTTGAAGAGTCTCTCCGAATATTTCGGCAAGACAGATTCGATCTCATCATCCACCAAGTCATTCCCTTTGATGGCACATGTGTACGAGGTAACATGCTCGTTCGGGTCGACCGTTTCACTGTATTTAGAAATCTTGGGCATGCGAAACTTATTAGGGATCGGCTTGGGATCTGCGCTCGGGGGAAAGGATTTCTGCACAAACTTCTTGAAGTCTAGGCCTTTCAATATCGGAGGCGCTCTTGGGATTCCTGGAATTATAGGTTTCCTCCTTCTTGTCGTTTTCCTCGATCTTCTTCTCTCCCGACTCAATCCATTTTGTCAGTTCCTCGAGCATCTTCATGATTTCCGGATTGGTCCCCGATTCCTTCTCATTCAATCTCCTTGAGGCTGATTCAACTCTATGAACAACTTCTTGGGATGGCTCGAGCTCAATCCTACTTGGCGGGCAACTCTGGTTCTGGAGTTGGGCTATCACTGCCTGCTAAGCCTGTAACATTTCAAAGATCACCCGCAAGTTGATTCCACCATCTTCGCAGTGCTGCATGCTTTGAGTGGTCGATCCAACATCCCTACGGACGTTGTCCTTAGGATCGGTAGGAAAATTTGCATTGATGACCATATGTGAGCCGACGTCGATTGGATATGCAGCCGAGACTCCGTCGAGATCAAGCAGGAGCACGTCGTTCCTGGGCGCTACATTATCGTTATCGCCATGGTGGTCGAAATCATTGTCAATGTGTAAGGGCGCTGATTGGGAGTCCAACATTTTTTCCCTGAAATCAAAGACACTCCAAAGAACAAGTGTAAAATATTGTGTGTTATGGAAATTTGTATCAAATAACCACTATTATCCTTAACCCCACAATGGGCGCCAAACTGTTTACCCTCAAAATCGGATAATAACTGAATTTATAAGTTGTTTTAAGTATACATGGATTAAATTGACACAAAGCGATAAGTTAAATTATAATTGGAAATAACGAATGATAAAGTAAGTTCAAACCAAACGAATTGGACAGTAAAAGCCTTGGGAGGAGGGTCCTCCTTGAATAGGATGCAATTCGATCACAGTACCAAGACACAACTGTAATAGAACTTTAACGAAAACATAATAGTATATTGCTTCTGAGTGAATGTTGCAATGCCCATTACAAACAATTAGACCCTCTTTATATAATAGGAGAGTCCTACTTTAGGTACATTCTATAAAAGATAGAAAATCCCATGATTTGCTAATAGCTGGTTTCTCACTGAAACGTGTCGAGATTCCCGCTATGATACTCGACCAGTCACAGATATTTCGGCCATATGTTATTCGGTCTGACAATGTTTCCTCGAGCTCATTCGGTGTCAGGGTTGGTTCCGAGGTCACGGACTTGATTTCCTTGAAGACGGGCACTATGACCTCGAGCCCTAATTCGATGGAACTTGGGGTTGATATTCAACCAATCACGTTTCGATCCCGATCTACCATCCAATAGGCGATCCCGATTTTGACCGTGTACAAAACTTATAAAAAGCAAATAGGTAGTATAGTTTTACCGATAAATCGCACAATAGTGTTAATGTTATTAATAGATACAAATCAACTTAACGTCTTAACTTTTACTATTAAAAGATCACAATTTTCTAAAATATGTTATCAAACAACACATTTACCTTCCTAAAAGTAAATACTCAACAAACTTTATCAGCATTATAATTTAAAATATTACTCCTATATGAATAATATAAACAATTAGTAAAATAATACATGACTGATAATTTTGAGAGTTGTAGAACTAAGATGTGAAGACCAATAGAAAATCGGCAACCATCTTCTACATCAGCATATTTCACAGGATATTGCATGTGTAAGACAAGAGAAATTTTCATAAAGACCTCCATAAAACATGAAATGTCCATATGACCTTCTATTTTCTTTCTCAATTTCAGTGTTTGAAAAATGGCTAAATGAGTGGGTTAAGGTGGTTGGGGTCTTTTTAACATTTTCAAGACTTTTAAGTGAGCTATTAAATATCGGAAAAACTTTATTTCCTTCATCTTTTCCGCCAATTAAACTTTCTTCTCTCTCACTCACCCACTCAACCATGGTGGTTTTCGGCGGTATATGACAAGAATCAAGCTTCGATTTCAGGTTGAATCGTCCATATAAACCCAACAAGAACTGTATATTTATTCAGAACTTTTCAATTTTGGATAAATCCTAAATTCCTATTTTTTTTTTCTTACCACTGTGATTTGAGGTTTGTAGAGGTATTCGTATGTGTGTATTTTCAATTTTGATTTGGTTGTGTATAACCATATCTTATAGCGTGGGAGATTATAATTTTCTTGTTCGAGTGCCTTTGCGCTCTGTATTTAAATTTTTGTCAGTCTGGCAACCTAATGTTTACTAATAAACATGTAGTTGATTGTCGTCTGGTCGTAGCTGTTTGCATGAACTGGGGCTTATTTTCTTATTCTGATCGTAATTTTCAAATTATTAAAAATGATTTTGAATATATAAATGTAGATAACATGAAGAAATAAACAGTTGCTAAGATGATGATGATGTAACGACCCGATAAGTCGTTTTGAGTATTAGCCCTTATTTCAATGTTCTAGGACCTCTCATAGCTTCATTAGATGTTATAAGGCTTGCGTGCGTGGTCCGTGTCATTTTCCAGAAAATTTTTGTCATGACCCAAATCTCAACATGTTGTGATGGCGCCTATCACAATATGATGAAATTGAAAACATGATGTAATAAGTTTAACATTGAGGAATCTCATAAATAATCGATAAGAATAACTGTGACTCAAATACAACATCCCTAAAATTCGGGTGTCACCGAGTACATGAGCTACTAAATGTCAACACAATCAAAACTTCTAATACAACTGTCTAGAAAGATAGAACAGTGCTAAATAAATTGAAAAGAATGAGAGTCGAGGTCTACAGACGCCATAGCAGCTACCTAAAAAGTCTCCAAGCAGGTAATGCTCCAAGTCTAGCAACTATTGGGTCCGGATGTACCTCGATCTACACATGAAGTGTAAAGTGTAGTATGAGTACAATCGACCCAATGTACTCGATAAGTAACAGGACTAACCTTGGGCTCAAAGTAGTGATAAACTTAGAAAGGTACATTCCAAATCGAGATAATAACAGTACAGGTATCACAAGGAAATGACGGTAATACTCAAAGAAATCACATAATCAGTTTGTACATGGTACAAAAATGTAAACATGCTTCCAAATTCAATAATTAAGCTCAATACTTGTAAAATATGCCAAATATTTCTACCATGAAGAATGTTACATCTCTATGTCTACATAACATATATACATATCAAAATCAATGCATCACAATGATACTCACATGTACTCACGCTCTCAGAGCACTCAATCTGACTTCATCAACTCTCACTTATCACACTTAATCACTTACCACTGTACGGTACATGCGCTCACTGCTGGTATGTCAGACTCCGGAGGGGAGGATCCTGCTCAAGTGCTAATAGCAACCAACATGGCTTGCTGGGGGGTGCAGTCGATCCCATAATGAATCAATAAAATCTACTACAACGTGCAACCCGATCCCAACATAAATCAGTAAAACCTGTTGCGGTGTGCAGCCCGATCCCATAAATATCACTCACAATCCGGCCCTCATGCCCCAACTCTGTAATCAATCTCTCCAGTCTCTCGGGATCTCGAATCTCATGCCAATTATCCCAAACAATGATAATATGATCTAACAACAAACGACAACGGAGATTGAGATATGATATGCAAATGTGAATGTGACTAAGTATAAAATTGTAGTTTAAGCAAATAATTTAACAGCAGAAATAGCCTTAACGGGGCCCAATGGAATAAGCATATAGCTTAAATATGATTTCTAACATGGATTGCAGCTCAATTACTCTAACACGTAGGGATTACAATAATAGCAATAAGGTTTGATAACTACACGGTACCACAAAAATCTACTAAGTCACAATTCTATGGTGCACATCCACACGCTCGTCGCCTAGCATGTGCGTCACCTCAACACCAACCACATAACACGTAGTTTAGTTGTTTTTACTCTCATTACCAAGTTTATAAGTGTTAGTTACCTCAAATCACGCAAATACCTACTCCAACAAGCCATTGCCTCGCAAATTGGCTTCCGAAGGACTCGAATCTAGCCACAAATAACTTAATAAAATCAATAAAAGCAATAGAAATCGATTTCATATGATAAAGTTAAGTTCTTTAACCAAAGTCAAAAATTCTACCCAAAACATCAACACTGGGCCCATATCTCGGAACCCGATAAAATTTACCAAATATGAACACGCATTCAATAATGAGTCCACTCATACCAAAATCATCCAATTCCTACCACAAATCGACACCCAAATCCCCAAATCTTACTCTCCAATACATAGTTCAATAATCCCCAAATTCTAACTTAGATTCATGACAAATAGGTGAAATAATAAATGGGTATTCAAAATACATGGAGAGAATTAATCAAAAATCACTTACCTCTTTAAATCTAGTGAGAACCCCATCAAAAATCGCCTCAATCCTAGCTCCCAAAGTCCAAAAATGAAGAAAATACTCTAGCCCTCATCTTTATGTATTATGCCAGGCTTCTCGTACATGCGATCCATTTCACCGCTTCAGCGGTCAAAACTCCTCTTCTGTGGAAGCCACTTATGACCCAACCAACCGCTTCTGCGGTCCCTTGCCCACACCTACGAATGCGTTTCCGCGGATCTACCAGTCCAGCCTCCTTTCCGCTCTTGCGACCGACGTTCCGCATCTACGAGCTCGAAAATACGAAATCTTCCACGCACCTGCTCAAAACTCCCAACTCGCCCAGAATCGCATCTGCGACCCCTTTGCCGCTTCTGCGGCTCCGCACCTGTGGCCCATTTCTCGCAGGTGCGGTTGCACAATATCTAATCACACAAGCACTTCCTCAAGTCCAATATTCAATCACTTTTTCAATCTGAATCACCCTCGGGGCCCCTGGGACCCCATCCAAACATACCAATAGGTCCTATACATGATACGAACTTATTCGAGGCCTCAATACACATCAAACAACATCAAAAACACGAATCACACACCAATTCAAGCCTAATAAAACTAATGGATTTCCAACTTCTACAATCAATGCGAAAACCTATTAAACCAACTCTGATTGACCTCAAATTTTTCACACAAGTCATAAATGACAAAAAGGACCTTTTCCAACTTCCAGAAAAAAAAATCTGAGCCCGGTACAATAAAGTCAACTCTCGGTCAAACTTCTCGACTCTCCATACTTCAACTTTTCCAACTTTCACCTATTCAAGAAAACATTACCTATGGACCTCGAAATAAAAATTCTGGATACACTTCTAAGTCTAAAATCACCATACAGAGCTATCAGAACCATCAAAACTCCATTCCGGATTCATTTGCGCACAAGTCAACATCCAGCCAACTCTTTCAACTTAGGCTTCCAACTTTGGGACTAAGTGTCCCAATACATTTCGAAATATTCCTGGAACCAAACCAACCACGCTATCAAGTCACATAATAACAAATGAAAGCAGAATAAGTAGTAAATGGGGTAATGGGATACAACACTCAAAATGACCGTCCGGGTCATTACATTCTCCCCTCTTAAACAAACCTCGAACGGGTCTAGAATCTTACATGGAGTCTCATATAGGTGTGGATAGATGCTCTGCATCACCTGCTCGGATCCCAAGTAGCCTCCTTGACTGGACGACTTCTCCACTATACTTTCACTGAAGCTATTTTCGTTGACCTCAACTTTCGAGCTTGACGATCCAAAATGACCACCAGCTCCACTTTATAAGTAAAAGCCCCATCTAACTGAAGCGTGCTGAAGTCCAAAACATGAGACGCATCGCCAAAATACTTCTTGAGCATGGAGATATGAAATACCGGATGAAAACTAGATAGACAAGGTGGAAATACATGTTTGTAAGCCACCTCTCCAATCCTCTCAAGAACCTCAAAAGTGCCAATATAAAGAATACTCAACTTGACCTTCTTCCTGAACCTCATAACACCCTTCTTGGGTGAAATTTTGAGAAATACCTTCTCTCCCACCATGTAAGCAACATCACGAATATTCCGATCGGCGTAACACTTATGTCTAGATTGTGTCGTGTGAAGATGATCCTGAATCAACTTAAACTTTTCCAAACCATCCTGAACCAAGTCAGTACCCAATAGCCTAGCCTCAACCAACTCAAACCAACCAACCGGAAACAAACACCGCCTCCCATACAAGGCTCACACAGGGCCATTTGAATAATCGATTGGTAGCTGTTCTTGTAGGCAAACTCGACAAGGGTAAAAACTAATCCCAAGAACCCCTGAAATCCATGACACAAGTGCGTAGCATATCCTCCAATATCTGAATGGTGCACTCGGAGTGTCCATTTGTCTAAGGGTGGAATGTTGTACTCAACTACACCTATGTGCCTAGCTCTCGCTGCACTGCTCTCCAAAATTGTGATGTGAACTGCATGCCCGAATTTGAAATATTGGACACTGGAACACTGTGAATGCGAACAAACTCGAAGATATAGATCTCAGCCAACCGCTGCGAAGAATAGGTAGTCCCAACAGCAATGTAATGTGCGGACATATTCAACTGGTCCACAATCACCCAATTAGAATCAAATTTCTTCTAAGTCTGTGGAAGCTCCATTGTGATATGCTCCCATTTCCACTGAGGAATCTCAAGCCTCTGAAGAAAACGCCCGACCTCCGATGTTCATACTTCACCTGCTGACAATTCAAGAACCGAGTTACAAACCCCATTATATCTTTCTTCATTCTCTCACCAATAGTGTCGCCTAACGTCCTGATACATCTTTGTGACACTCGGATGAATGGAATACCGCGAACTGTTGGCCTCCTCAAGAATTAACTCACATACCCCATCCATATTGGGCACACAAATCCTACCCTGCATCTGCTACACCTCATCATCTCCAATAGAGACCTCTTTGGAATCACCATGATGAACCATGTCCTTAAGGACAAGAAAATGGTGGTCATCATACTGATGCTCTGTGATGCGATCATATATAGAAGACCCAGAAACCACGCAAGCTAGAACTCGACAAGGCTATGAAATATCTAACCTCATAAACTGATAGGCTAAGGTTTGAAAATCGAAAGAAAGCGGTCTCTCACCAACAGGAATGTATGCAAGGCTACCCATACTCAACCCTTTTCTACTCAAGGCATCGACCACCACATTGTCCTTCACTGGATGATACAAAATGGTAATATCATAGTCTTTTAACAACTCCTACCATCACTGTTGCCTCAAATATGATCCTTTTGCTTGAAAAAGTGTTGAAGACTCCGGTGATTTGCAAATACCTCACAAGACATGCCGTAGAGATAATTCCTCCAAATCTTCATTGCCTGAACAATGGCTGCCAATTCTAAATCATGAATAGGGTAGTTCTTTTCATGAGGCTTCAACTAGCGTGAAGCATAAGCAATAACTCTACCCTCCTGCATCAATGCACACCTAATACCAATCCGAGAAGCATCATAATACATTGTATAAGAACCCAATGATGCAGGAAAAACTAGAACTGGAGTTGTGGTCAAGGCAGTCTTGAGCTTCTGAAATTTCTTCTCACACTCATCAGACCACATGAATGGATGACCCTTCTAGGTCAACTTGGTCAAATGAGGTGTAATAGATGAGAAACCCTCCATGAAGCGACAATAATATCCGGCAAAGCCAAGAAAACTCCGAATCTCAGAAGCTAAAGACGACCCTGGGCCAACTCTAAGCCGCCTTAATCTACTTCAGATCTACCTTGATCCCCTCACTAGGCACAACGTGTCCCATGAACGCCACAAAACTAAGCCAAAACTACCACTTGGATAACTTAGTATAAATCTTCTCCCTCCTAGACATCTGTAGTACGAACCTCAGATATTAGGCATACTCCTCCTGTTTACATGAGTACACCAGGATATCATCAATAAATAGTATGATAATTGAATCAAGATATGGCTAAAATACATTGTTCATTAGATTCATGAATGTTGTTGGGGTGTTGGTCATCCCAAAAGACATCACAGGGAATTCGTAGAGATCATAGCGGGTCCTGAATGTCGTCTTCAGAATATTAGAGTCCCAAATCTTCAACTGGTGATCCCAGACCTCAAATCAATCTTATAGAACACTTTAGCTCCCTAAAGCCGGTCAAATAATTCATCAATACATGGCAAAGGATACTTGTTCTTAATTGTAACTTAACTGCCTATAGTCAATGCACATATGTATGGTACCATCCTCCTTCTTCACAAACAGAACCGGCGCAGCCTAAGGAAACTCATTAGGCATAGTGAACCCCTTATGAAGAAGATCCTGAAACTGCTCTTTCAATTCCTTCAACTATGCTGGTGCCATATGATTTGGAGGATTAGAAATGGGCAGAGTGCTTAAAACCAAGTCAATACAAAAATCAATGTCCCAATCAATGGAATGTAATTCTATCGGTGTTAATATGATATATTTCTAATGGAAGGTCCTTTGATATGAAAATGGTTCCTAAATGAATACCCAATATTTCCCAGTAGTTAGGTAGTATTTTCTCTTTATGATTCTGTCACGACCCGATTTCCCCTCTGAAGGCATCGTGACAGCACCTAGTATCTATGACTAGGTAAGCCTAATTGCGGAAACACATATTAAATAAAAGCAATAGAAACAAAGACGAAATAAGTGAGTCTACAATGAAAACATCGCCACTTGGCGTATACAAAATACAACTTTTCCCAAAACCCGGAATATCACTTTAGTCACAAGCTCTGTCTCAAAATAGCTCTATACAACGAGAGGGAATTTACATGAAAAAAAGAAAATCTATCTAAATCTGGAGTGGAAGGTGACTCGAAAGACTCTAGTGACACGGCAGAATTACCTTTAGGTTTCCTAAAAATTTTTTTCTCGGACCCCTAGCCACGGAACTGAGCGCTGGTACCTGGATCTGCACATGAAAAACATGTGCAGGAAAGGGCATGAGTACACCACAAATTGGTACCCAGTAAGTGCCAAGCCTAACCCCAGTCAAGTAGTGATGAGGTCAGGTTAAGGCTCTACTGGATTTTTATAGTAAACAAAAGAAAAGTATAAAAATGAAACAGAGAGATATAATAAGCTGAGACAAATCAGTAGAAACAATGAGCTAAAAGGAAATAGTAACAGGGAGCCCTCGGCTCAGCACAGCATATATCACAGTAACAAGTATACAATGCAGTATAGGGGGAAGGCTCCCGGAATCTCGTCTGTAGTCCCAATTTAAATATGCAATGCAGTACAGGGGGAAAGCTCCCGGAATCTCGTCTGTAGTCCCAATTTAAATATGCAATGCAGTACAGGGGGAAAGCTCCCGGAATCTCGCCCGTAGTCCCAATTTAAGTATGCTATGCAGTCCAGGGAGAAAGCTCCCGGAATCTCGTCCGTAGTCCCAATTTAAATATACAATGCAGTACAGGGGGAAAGATCACGGAATCTCGTCAGTAGTCCAAATTTAAATATGCAATGCAGTGCAAATACAGGATACAATTTTTATTTAAAGTAGTTCAGGAAAATCACATGCAAAAAAATATGGATAAAACTACCTAAACATGGTACATATAGTAATAACTAGGGAAAATTCAAGTAAGACAGGTAGGCATGCTATTTCCTAATCTAAACTACATAGTCGATACATGAATCAGTGAAATATGAGTGAAATGATTTAAGTCACGGAGGGAAAATGGAGTTTTAGCAACAATGGCTCGTGTATGTACTCGTCACCTCATGCACACGGCGCCCAATCAACATAAAACAATATTAAAAATAGCCTAGGGGAAGTCCCCAACACAGATTTAGGCAAGCCACTTACCTCGACTGCGCTACTCAACTCGAAACCACGCTCTTGCCACGAGTATCCAACTCTGAATGGCCCAAATCTATTCAATTCGATTGCATAATGCAAATATCAGTTTAAGAAATCAAAATAGCTAATAAGTTTGATGCTAATACGCAAATTTAGGAAAATTGCCCAAAAAGTCCCCCGGGCCCACGTCTCGGAATCGAGTGAAAGTTACAAATTTAGAACACCCATTCACTCACGAACTCACACAAACAAGAATCATCGAAAATCGACGATAAAATCCTATTAAATTCTCGGATTTTCTACCTAGGGAAACTTCTTCCCACTTGCATGATTTTTCACCTAAATCCCTTAATTAGCCATAGATTAACGATATACAAAGGGAATATGGTTAGGAATTGTTAACTATGAAGCTTTTCCACAAAACTCACTCCAAATCGCCTACACCCGAGCTCCCAATGGTTTTAGAAGTTATGAAATTCAAGCCCTCGAATCTGATATAATTGCCCAGTAATTTCCGCACCTGCACCCCTTGGACCGCACTTAAGGAAATTCCATCGCAGGTGCGAAAACCCACTAAAAGGCCTGGGGCTGCACCTGCGATCAATTGGCCGCATCTGCGGCTCTGCACCTACGGAATCTCAACCGCACCTGCGAAACTGGTTGAATTGACCAAGTTCGCACCTGCGAGCCCCTTTTCCGCACCTGCGGGAAGACCATCGCAGGTGCGAGACACCAGAACCAGAAATGGTTCAGATGTTCTCCAAGTTCAAAAATTACCCGTTGAGCATCTGAAACATCCCCGATGTCCCCGGGACCTCAATCAAACTTACCAACCAGTCCTAATACCTTACCCAAACTTAGTCGAGCCTCCAAAACACATCACATAACACCAAAATCACCAATTATACATGGATTCAAGCCTAAGAACTTATGAAATTTCCAAAATATACAACCGATGTTAAAACACATCAAAACTAGTTCGAATGACCTCAATTTTACACACAGGTCACAAATGATACAGCGGACCTATATCCACTCTCGGAATTCCATTCCGAGCTCGATATCAAAATTCCACCTATCGGCCAAAATCGCTGAAATTCTAACCTTCGCCAATTCAAGCCTAAATCTACTATAGATCTCGAAAGCACATTCCGAACACGCTCCTAACTTTGAAATCACCCAACGGAGCTAACGGAGTCGACGGAATCCCATTCCGGACCCGTCTTCCCACAATTCCTACTACGGTCCGATTTCTAAAGCTTAAACTCACATATAAGGACTATGTGTCCAAAAACCCTCCAAATTTCACCACTCAATGTTCCAACAAGTCCCAAAAGCAGAAATAGACATGGGGAAAATAGTTATTAGGGGATCGGGGCGCTAACTCTCAAAACAACCTACCGGGTCGTTACAGATTTGCTCAAATATAAAAAAATTCCAATTAAGAATAACCAATTTATGCCAAATAGAACCTACTTATTCCTAAGCGATTCTATTAAACAAGGTTTAAGGCCTTGATTTTTTTCTATTAAATTCTACCAAACTCTAACCCACTTTTCCAAGTAAGATAGAGTGGAATGGCATTAGTCAATGTTTGCAACCACCAACATTAATGAAACATGAGAAATGAATAAATATCAGCCAACCATTATATATATATATATATATATATATATA